>PVJI01005683.1:0-93781 GCA_004026765.1 Micronycteris hirsuta | reverse complement strand
CCAAAAGTCTCTACCTTTACTTGCTTTTGAGAAGACTGTGTGGTTGAATTGCTTCAAAAGCACAAGGAGTTGGAATTATGTAGATTTTCTATATTATCTGTAAGAAAATAAGATTTTTTTTTGAAAAATATTTTAATTTTATTTTAATTAATTACAATTACTTACTAATGTTTGGCACAGCACAACTTCTCAAACATTGGAATCAGATTGGGTACTAGCCCTTAATTTCCTTCTCCATGTTGATTTTCACATGGTACTTTTTGTTAAATTTTTTATTTTGAGATTGTTGTAAATTCCCATGAAGTTGTAGAAAAATACAGAGAGATTCTGTTTTCTTTACCCAGTTTCCCCAGTGGTGTCATCTTTCAAAACTATAGTACAATATCACAACCAGACATTGATGTTGATACAGTCAAGCTATAGAGTATTTTCGCCACGCTAGGAACCCTCATGCTGTGTTTTCACAGCCCCTTCCCCTGCACTCTCCACTCCCTCCTTAACCTCTGGAGGTTAACCTATTCCCTTTTCTATAAATTTTTCCATTTCAAGAATATTGTACGAATAGACCCATATAATATGTAACCTTTTGAACTGACTTTTTAAACTCTGCAGAATTCTCTAGAGATTCACTCCGGTCATTGTATCAATAGTTGGTTCCTTTTTATCACTAGGTATTTCTTGCATGGATGTACCACAGTTTGCTTGTCCATTCACTCACTGAAGGCCAGGTGAGTTGTTAACAGTTTTTGGTAATTATGAATAAGCTTCTAGCTCTAAATGTTCATTCACAGGTCTGGGATAAATGCCCAGAAGCAATTGCTGGGTTACATGGTAATTGCATGTTTAATTTTTAAAGGAATTGCCGTACTGTTTTACAGAGCAGCCGTAGCGTTTACATGCCCACCAACAGTGTGTGATGGTCCAGTTTTTCTGTGTCCTTAGCAGCATTTGGTGTTGCTTTTATTTATTTTTATTTAAGCCATTCTGATAGGTATATAGTGATACTTTTAATTTGCGTTTCTGTAATAGCTTATGATTGGACATCTTTTCATGTACTTTTTTTGCCATCTGCACATCCTGGTTAGTGAAATGTCATTAGTCCACTTTCCAACTTGATTTTTTTAAACAGTTGCAATTTGAGGATTATTTATATATTCTAGATACTAGCCTTTTGTCAGACATGTGTTTTGAAAATACTTTCTATCTGCCTATAGCTTAATTCTTCATTCTTTCAATGGTCTTTCACAAAGTTTTTAATCTATTGAAATCTAGTTCATCAGTTTTTTTTTTTTTTTTTTTATGAACAGTGATTTTGGTGTCATCTGAGAATTCTTTGACTAACCCTAGATTCCAAGACTTTCTCCTGTGGTTTTTTTCTAAGTGTTTTATAGTTTTACATTTTAATTTGTTTATGATCAATTTTAAGTTAATTTTTATATAAGATACAAGACTTAGGTCATTTGTTTGTTTTTGAAAAGCCTTTAGTTGAAAAAGCTTTCTTTTATTGAGTTGTTTTTGCAACTTTGTCAGGACATTTGGACATATTTGTGAATCTATTTTTGGGTTCCCTGTTCTGTTCCATTGATATATATTCAACTTTCCTCTAATATCACACAGTCTTTTTTTCCCTTTATTTTTACTGTTGGCACTATTACAGATGTCCCCATTTGCTCCCTCCTTTGCCACTTTCAACTGGCCCCTGTCCCCATTCCTTCTGGCCATCACCACACCATTGTCCATGTCCATGGGCTACGCATATTTGTTCTTTGGCCAATCCCTTCCTCTTCTTTCATTCAGTCCCCTGCCCGTGTACTCCTCTGACAGCCGCCTGTCTGCTCCTTGTATCCATGCTCTTGTTAATTGTAGCTGTATACATCTTGTTGTTGGGTAGAATGATCACACTCAGTTTATTGTTTTTAAAATTGTTTTAGCTATATCTAGTTACTTTTTTCTCCACACAAATTTTAAGATAAACTTGTCTATACCTAAAAAAATAATATTGCAGGACTCTTAATTTCCCTCCTGAATTTTGATGTTAAAACTGCAGTCAAATATTAGCAAATAAAAGTCAGCAATATATTGAAAGAATTGTAACCCATGATCAACTGTGGTTTATTCTAGTTTAGTCCAATATCTAAAGAATCAATCAGTGTAACTCACTATATTAACAGACTAAAGAATAAAATAATTACATGATTAGATTAATAAATTCAGAGAAGATATTTGATATCACAAAATTTAATACTCATTAAGGCATGAATATCTTTGGGTTTATCCTGTTTGGGTTTTAGTCAGATTCTTGAATATATAGGTTTATGTCTTTGCCAAATTTAGAAAGTTTCTAGCCATTATTTTTCATAGTACTTTTTCAGCTCTGGGCTTTCCCTGCTGTCTGGATATTAATTACATTAATGTTGAATTTTTTGTTGTTATCCTACAGACCCTTCATGCTCTGTTCATGTTTTCAGTTTATTTTCTTTCTTTTGTTTAAATATTACTGGATGATTTCTATTATTCAATCTTCCTGTTTTCTCTCCTGTCCCCCTGTCCTCTTCATTCTGCTATTCAGCTAATTTATCCACTGAAGTTTCATTTTAAAGTTTACATTTTTCAGTTCTAAAATTTCTGTTTTTTCTTTTCTTTTTTATAATTTTATTGAATTTATTGGTTAATAAGATTATATAGGTTTCAGGTAGACAGCTCTCTAATACATCATCTGTATATTGCGCTGTGTATTCACCACCCCAAGTCAAGTCTCCTTCCATCAGCATTTATCTCCCCTTTGCCTTCTCGCGCCTCTCCTACTCCCTGCCTCTGGCAATCACCATACTGTTGTCTGTGTTGGTGAGCCTTTCTTTCCTTTGCTTCTGTTTCCTTGCTGAAACTTTCTATTTTTTGTTTTATGTATATTTATAATTGCTCATTGACACTTTTATCATGGCTCCTTTAAAATCTTTCTCAGACCATTATAACATCTTTGTCACCTCAGAGTTGGCATCTGTTGATGGTCTTGTTTCATTCACTCGGCATTGTCTTAGTATGATGGTGGATTTGTTTGTTTGTTTTTTAAACCTGGATCTTCTAGCATCATGCTATGAGACTCTGGATCTCATTTCAATCTTCTGTCTTCACTGGTTTTCTCCCATTGTTCTAGTAACAGAGGGTGGGGTGGGCATTGCCTGGTTATTACCAGGTGTAGGTAGGAGTCTAGGTTCTTTATTCAGCCTCCATTGGCACATGCAGGTGGTTGGAGAGTCCTTGTTACTGCTGGGTTGGGTGAGTTTTGGCTTCCCAAGGGGTCCTGCTGACACTAGGGTGAGAGTGGTCTCATTATTGCTGTGCCATGCTGAGTGTCCTGACTCTCTGCCAGGCCCCCTCTGACACTGCCTGTTGTGAGGGGGAAGGGTGCCTCATTGTGACTAGGTGAGAGGTGGCAGTTCAAGTTCCCTGTGTGGTCTCCACTGGTACTGTGGGATGGAGGGGAGGACATCGTTATCATTTGGGGTGGTAGGAAAATAAAAATCCTGGTTACTTATTTGGCCTGGAAGGGTTTTATCGTGCTTCCTACAGCCTCATGAATGTGGAAGTCTAGTCTCCTCGCTCAGCCTGGGCATGCATGCATGGAAGTGGGGCCACAGTATTTTGACTGGAGTTGAGCAGTTATTGTCCAAAAGTTTTCTATCTCATTAGGCTATCCCTTTCCTGGTTCTTTGGCTAGAGAGTGCTGGCTGGGTTTTTTTTGTCTGCACTTTTTGGCATTTTGGGTTGCTGTCTTCCTGAAGTATGAGACATACATGGTAATAAGAAAACCCAAGAACTCTGTTGTGTCTTGGGACTCTAAGTTCCTAGCTGGTCTGTTTCTTCTCTCCACCTTTCAAGTTTTCATGTGCTTGTCTTATATATAATACCCAGCAGTTTTAATTGCACTTAGTAGAGGAATAGGTAAAAGTATGTCTATTCCATTTCCCTAGAAGCAGAGCAAGTCAATAAATTTTATTGATTACTGTATTTTTATTTAACAAATGCTCTCTTCTTGAGTTCAGTAAATGAGTCTAAATAACTCAGAAAGAAACATGGACCCACTCAAAATATGTATCCAGATTGCAAACACTTTTCACGTTCATCACTGCTACCACTGTGGTCCAAACTACCACTATCTCCCATTTGAATTATTGCAATAATATCATAATTGCTTCCCTCTTTGGTCCCTATCTATATTCAATACGGCAGCCAGAGAGACTCTAGTATGACATTAGTCTGATTTTTTACTAAATATCTTTCAAGATCCTCTCATCACCAAAATCAAAATTCTACAAATGCCCACAAGACCCTACACATCTTGCACCCCTCTTCCCTTTTGACCTCATTTTTCCCCATCCTCCCCTCACTGACACTGATGCAGCCATATTGGCCTCCATGCTGTTCTTCTTCCATTGGGCATATTCCCACTTGCTCCTTCCTTTGTTTGGAACGTTTTTGACCCAGATATCCTCATGGTAGCTCTCACCTCCTGCAGATCTTTCCTCTAATGTTGCCTTCTCAGGCCTTCCATGACTACTATATTTAAAACTGGAACTCTCTATCACCTCCTCCCATCATAGTCTCCCTTCTTGCTTTATTTTCTCCATAGCAATTTCCATTCCCTCCTCATATACAGTACAATTTAATAATTTGTTTTGTTTATTTTCTACCTCTCCCCATTAAAACATAAGCACCATGATGGACATGCTATCTTGTCTGCTATTTCACTGTTGTATTGTCAACATGAAGAACAGTGTCTGGCATATACTAAATGCTCAATAAATATCTGTTAAATGAATAAATGACTTACATATCCAGGCTCACTGAGACAAATTTCTTCATTATACAGTAATACCTCTGGTTGTCTGATAGATAACAGCTCTGTTATCACAGATGAACTTTAGTAGACATTCTTTCAGGGACATTCATACATGAATTTCTGTTCCAGTATTACGCTACTGTATTTCTTATATATGCTTTCTCTCTCTGCTTCTTTCTGCCTTTCCCATTCTAGACTCACTACCCATTGCATATTTCTCCCAATAATCTCTAGCCTAAAAAAAAATGACAAGATTGGTTCAGTGAACTGTCATCATGCCTTGGCTTGGCAAAAATCCTACAACAGATCGATCACACAATAGGCCAGCAGACATGAAGTACCATTGGGTCAGCCACAGGTCAAGTGATATAGGATATGACCACCACTGCGGGACAAATTGCCTTGGGCACTTTTCTCACAAGCAGCCAGTAGACAAGGCAGAGGTCCAGAGAGGAGTAGATTCTTCTCTAATATGGTAGGCAACTCTGTAGATTTATGAAAATTTTCATAGATTTACAAATAAAATCCTCAAATCTTACTTTTGACTATTCATTCTGAAACAAGATACTCTGCCCACATTTTAGAAAAATGGAAACAAAATCATGACTCAGTTTTTATTCAGTTTTATTTAAAGGGATCCCTGACCTTTTTGACATTCTTCTCAGTAGAACTTAGCATTTTGAAGACACTAAGAATCTATGCAATAAGTTGCAAAAAGTTTGAGTTATCTCAAATTTTATTTTGAAATGAAATGAAATTTCAGCACAGAATAGGCAGAATGACTTTCTTTGGTATATACATTGTCAGAAGAGTGACAAACTCCTTTGTTTTACAGCTTATTCTGGAAGGGCCCCATAAAACCTTTGAGAGTTCTTGAGGGTGGGAGGAGTTCAGTGTCTCCTACATGGTGCATCTTACGGCTCCACTACAGTACTTTTCTGAGCTCTTTTGGAAGTGTTAAAAAACAAACGAGAAACATCAGAACCAACTGCTTCAAAGCATGACAGGTAGAGACAGCAGTTTGGAGTCAAACGTAGATTGGATTTTGGGTTTTTGGTAGGGATTTTTTGAGGGAATCTTACTCAGGGAAAAACTGTTTCTCATACACAGGGCATAATTAGGCTCATTGCATAATCTCTCACTTTTAATGTAACATGATAAATACATTGTAAACATATTTATAAATACATTATAAAACATAACAAAAAAGTGATAAAAATAATATTAAACACATTTTCTCCCCTAGAAAATGTCTGTCACATCTAACAGTTCTTCAGTCTTACATTGTTTGGTGAGCTTCCCCTGCTCCCATGCCCAGAAATAAAAGGATAAAGTTATTATTGATAAATCATGACACAATTTTCAAAGCTCATAGAACCAGTGGAATGATTTAATATGAGTACATTTAATTATGGAGAAATCTAACCAATTTTAGATTTCAACAGAGTCTTTTGTTTTCTCTTTTCTTCAGAATTATTTCCTTTTCCTTATTGAATACAAGTTATTGTTTATTAAGCAAACATTTATTTACTTTTCGTTGAACACCTCCAGAAGTACAGCCAGAGTTTGCCCTTTGTTGGTGACACAGAAGCAGGTTCCATTAAGCAAAATGCACACACAGATGGTTCAGCTATTTTTCTGTTCTTCCACCTTGTGAAATTTTCCTTTATAACCAAGTAAGTTTTTGATTCCCCTGATTAGAATGTGACACTCTACAAATTGAAAGGAGATAGATTAAATAGTAGCATGTCTGAGCTAGATGAATTTTCTGCTGATGAGCATAGAATGACAAGTGATTACCATCCTTTTTTCATCTATAATTTGCCCGATTTTCCTTACATGTTTAATTATCCTCAATACAACATGAGGCCAATAAAATTTTCAAGACAGAACGTACTTTGTATCATTTTAGTACAGCTTATATTGATAAACAGCAACTAAATAAAATAATCAGGACACCCCATTGTCAACACTGAAAAAGTCCCTTTTATTACATTGCTTTGTTCATGGTTAGTGCACTTACTGCCAGAGGGGCATGTGCTGAGGCAAAGGCAATCTGGGGCAAGCGTTAAACATATGCTTAAAAGAGGCCATACTCCATATTTTTGCCTTTCCCCCTTCTCTCTTGCTCTAACAACGCTGCAAGGCTATAAATTCCTGAAAAGTGAAACACCAAGTTGCCCAGCAGACAAGATGAAAGACTATAGTTCTGTCAATTCCTGCTAATGAAGGACTCCATGCTTCTTAGATGTAGATGGTACTCGGCTGCATCCAGAGCTTCCGGAGGGTAGAGAATGTGTGACTCTCCCTCATCATAACTGTGCCTGCCATACTGTAAGCAAACAAATTCTGGCAAAAGCACATACACGTATGAATGAATTCTAGTTCTCAATTTACATTATAATACTCAGTCTTTTCTTCTGACGTTTTTCCTCCATTAATAAAGGCTTTATATAAATTCTCTAGTATAAAATAAGAGGACCAGAAAATAGGGTATTGGTAAGAAAGTGCCTGAGAAGTGTTTCACATTTGGGTTGATGTTTTTGAGTACATCAGGTGATCTAAATATGGGTATTTATAGGCAGCAACTGCTAACAACTACATGACCCTGAATAAAATATGAACCTCTCTCAATCTTAAGTTTCTTATTTGCATGCTCCAAAGGAGGGATGGTTTTTAAATAAGATCATGTAAAATCAATATAGTATAGAAGGTGTGCAATAGTTTTACAATACTCTGAGACAAAGAATGGTACATTGTTTTGTGTGTAAATCAAATTAATTCTGGCTTCATGTCTTCACTGGTCAAGGTTATATGAATTTCAATATGAATGTTTTGGGGGCTCCTCCACCTCCTCAGAGAGAGTCTGTTATATTCATACAAATATATATATCTTATTATTCCTCCACTTCTGATTTTCTTACACAAAAGGTCACATACATTACACACTGTTACACATTGTGTCTTTAAAAAAATTTTTACCTAGAGATTAAGACTATTATAAGAAAGGAGAGAAATAAACTATAGTATAAATTCTAGTGACTTAATATGACCTGGTAATTCCACTGCTGGGATTATACCCTAAGAATCCTGAAACACCAACTCAAAAGAACCTATGCACCCCAATGTTCATAGCAGCACAGTTTACAATAGCCAAGTGCTAGAAGTAACCCAAGTGCGCATCAGTAAATGAGTGGATCAAAAACTGCGGTACATTTACACAATGGAATACTACGCAGCAGAAAGAAGGAGCTCCTAGCCTTCATGGCATCATGGATGGAACTGGAGAGCATTATGCTAAGTGAAATAAGCCAAGCAGTGAAAGACAAATACCATACAATCTCACTCATAAGTGGAACCTAATCAACAAAACAAACAAGGAAGCAAAATATAACCATAAATATTGAAATTAAGAACAAACTGACAGTAACCAGAGGGGAGGTGGGAGGAGATAATGGTGGTGGGGAAAGGGGAAGGGTTGTCAGGAACATGTATAAAGGACACATGGACAAAGCCAAAGGGGGGTAGGACTGAGGGTGGGAGGTGGGGATAGCTATGATGGGTGGGAGTGGTCAGGGGGAAATGGAGACAACTGTACTTGAACAATAATACAAAAAAAAATGAAAAAAATTTTAACCTATCTCCTGAGACCCTTCCACAACAATGTCCTCATTTCTCTTTATAGCTTTGTAGTATTCCCTTTAATGGCTGTACCAGAATGTATTGATCCAGATTCCTATCATTTACACACTTCTGCTATTGCAAATAATGCTGCAATATATTCTGTGTAGAGATTTCATTTCATACATTCTAGTTTATCTACAGAAAAAATTCTTAAAAATGGGAGTGCTGTGTCAAACTGCAATTGAATTTATAAATATTATAAATGTTACCAAATTATGTAGTATTGCATCTTAACCAGCAATGTAGGAGCACCTGTCTTCAGTAGGAAGACCGTAAACTATTAAGTCAGATTTTTTTAGCAATTATAGGACCTTTTAGTTTTTCTGTTTTTTTCTTAGTCTCAGAGCTCCCAGAGATCTGCTTTAGCTGTTAGACTTAATCACTGAAAGAGCCTCCAGCTGTACTCAGTAGTCTGGCTCAGTAGTCCGACAGTGTGGGATGAAAGGGATTCCTGTGGGTGGGGCTATTGCTTCCCCTCAGGCTGATGCCATTTGGAGAGGAGTGTTCTACCCAAGGAAGATGTCTTCTGCAGTATGGGGAATGACTTAGCACAGGGATCCTGGTGGCTGACCCTACAGCTCTGTACCCAGAATCACCAACCCCAGTCTCTCCTTATATGTCTCTAGTCTACTCTACCCTCCCTCTGCTGGAACCCAGAGTAAGTGGCTACAAATGAAATTTTGTATGTTGGCCCTTTAAGAGGCTCTCTGCATCTTTAGCCGTCTCTCCCTGATGGACAAAAACCACAATGGTTTTCACAGCCAGAGGGTATTTGAGTTCCTTTCCTGGTTCTGGTGCTCTAGACTGGGGAGCCCAGCTTGAGGTTTAGATCCTTCACTTTTCAGAGGGAACCCCCTAATTGCTGAAATATCCCTCCAGAACTTTAGCTGCCACCCACATGAGCCCAGTCAGCCCTCTCCTGCCTCCTACTTCCTACCAGTCTTGGTGTGGTGATGTGGTTTCTTCTGTTAGTCCTTGGTTATAAGTCTTCTCTCCAGCTAGTGCTCAGTTGGTTATTCAGGATTATTTGTCTATAATTTAGTTGTAATTCCAGTTTGGTACTGGGAGGAGGTTATTGTAACTTTCACCTACTCCACTGCCATCTTCGTTCCTCAAGTCACTCCATGTATTCTTGAAAATGTCCAGTTACTGAACACAGTGTCCTGTACAAGTCAATTATCCCAGTTCTCAAACATTTTTATATTATGTTTTACTGTGGTAAATGAGGTTGGTGAGGTTAGTCTAGACTAGTCTGTAAGGCTCAAGACCCCCAGCCCACTGTCTATCCCCAGGAGAGAGGAAACTAGGATCTGGGCCAACTCGAAACCCTTCATGTATAACACTTTGCCAAAGCTGAAAAACTTATAAGTTTTTCATTGGTTTGATATTAGCAACACTTTCTAAATCTTCCAAATACTCCTTAAATTATTAATCTATGAGATACAGAAAAAAATGTGTTTTAAATCTCTTATTTTCATACTTTCTCTTTGTAGTTCAGCAAATTTTGGCTTTATATATGGTATTAAATACATAAAAATTGGAATTGTTATATATCCCTAGTAAATGTTAACTCAACTTATTCCAATTAATAAACTACAATTGTATTGCTTTCTGTTTTCATTTTATTTTGCTTAAAATTAATACAGCTATGTCAGCTTTATCTTATGTTACTTGCTTATTATATATTTTTATCTTTTTATTTTCAACTTTTGTATCTTTATGTTTTAGATATATTACTTTTAGGCAGCATGTGGGTGGATTGTTCCTCCCTGTTCACAATGTTTATGAAAAACTATTCCTGAAAAGTTGGTAGACTTAATCTCTCTTGTTAAAACAAAAAAAGTTGTAGTCATAAGCTTTAATTTTTTTCCATCATGCCTGTCAGAGAAGAGGAAAATGCCAGTGATTCTTTTCTGATATGACCTAAAAATCTTACAAATACTTACTCATATATTGTTTAAAAACACTGAGATACAGAAATATTACCAGGCCAAGTACAATAATCAATCAGAATTGAATGTTTCTTTTGGTTATTGTTATAGGGCCTGGCAACAATCTCTAAACTCTTTGAAGTCTAACAAGAATCTTTTTTTTCAAATGATACTTCCAAGGACAAATTTATATTAATAGAACATTACAAGCTGGTAACAGTTATGAATATTCACACAAGTACCTTGTTGCAGAGGTAACAAGATTGATATTCTTGAGAATGTTCTCAATTTAATACCTTATCAAATCAGACTATCTGAATGTGTTTTATGGTGCAGAAAGCTCTATCTCTGTAACTTCAGGGGAGAGTGGATATCTCTTCTAGACTGTTTTTGTTAATTATAAAAATGTACTTTTTTACAAAGGTGAGACTCTGTTAATTTTATGACTTATCATAAAAAGAACACAGCAGGTCTAAGACCTCATTTTTATTTGCAGAAATGAAATAAGAATTGAATGAGATTTATTTATTAACAATGAAAGAAGGTACAGGTAGCATTAATCTTCCACATTCTGATTTTACAAATGAGAAAGGTGCTACTTCTCATTGAATGCAAAGAATTCAAGAATGGTGGAATTGACAAAAAAAATGTCAACAGACACCAGCCAGCAGAGGTATTCCTTTCTTGAGGTAATCAAAAGTTTAAAACCTTATAGAGCAAGGGAAACCAAGGCATTCCTGTCCAGAGGAGCCAGTTTCTTTGTTCTCCTAAGTCTCTTACAAGAGTCTGCAGACCTACCTCCTGGTCAGATACAGACTGTTGAATGTCTCCTTTCCTTTGCTCTAACCTGTATCAGAGTTGAACTCTACAGGCTACTTGATATACATCTTTGCTGGAATCTTGTCTTCCAGGGATGGCTAGGTTAAGTGACTTCGGTCAGACTAATATCAAGTTGGTAATTAAAAATGCAGTAAGTAATATTGTCTTTAACAATTTGATGGTATTTTAGACATTAGATTTTAGAAACAGCTTTTTTTTCTAAAATCAGGACTGACCAAGAGCCAGCACCAGCTGACAGACATATCGGGGCATTCCAGTTGAGTTGCCAGCTGACTGCAGTTGCCCATGTGACCTCAGTTGAGACCAGATCTGCCCAAAGGAGCATCTATCAAAGTGTGAGTATGAATTATGAGCAGATAAACTGGTTGTCTCAGCCACTAAATTATGGAAGGATTTTATTGCATCAAAATAAATATTTACAATAAAATACAATTCAAAAATATATATAATATAATATAATATAGTAGGAAGGGGAAAATAGAAGTACATAGTGCTGGAAAATTTTCTCAAAAACAGATAAATGGGGTCAAGGAAGTGAAAAACTCAAGTGGGATAAGCTGGGGCCTTGGAAGGTGCTTCCTTTTTATGTAATGTTCCAACGGAAAGAAATGATATCAGGGGTTTAGCTTAAGTTGCCTTGTATTCATTCTTCTGCAGAAAAATGTACTTATCTCTGGACAGAACTGGAGCATTTCATCCAAGTTCAACCATTTGGGAAGAATATTTCTCTGTTCCCTATGCTAACTGTCCTGCCTCACCTGTCTCCCCATGTCATTTTCCCTTCAGTCTCAGGACAGTGTGAAACCTCCCTGACCAATGCACCAGCCTTTGGAGCCAGTGCCCTAGGGACATGCTCTGGGCCCCCAGCAGTGCCATCTGAGCATATCCCTTACCCCGGGGCCGCCTTGGAGCCTGTTTCTCCCCAGTGCCCATTCTATCGTTCACAGTACAGGCAGCCTCCTTACTCTTGTCATGACTCATGGGGCTCTTGCCACAGAGGGAGGCGATGTCTTCTCCAAGGATCTTGAGGCCATTTTCAATGAGAAATTGTCCAAGAGCAATTTGGAACTCCAAGGGCAAAACGGGCATCACATCAATCACATATAAATGACATATATGGATCCTAGATCTAACAAAATGGGAAGGATTTCTGAGAAAAATTCAGAGTTGGATAGAAAAATACTTAAACCAGTTTTCTCAAAGAAATAACTTTCAAGAGTACTTTGGGAACATATTTTAAAATACTATTAATCAGTGGCCTAAAGTTATAATTTATGGCCTAGTTCAATAACTAACATTTTATATCAATGGCTATATCTTTAAAACTAAAATAATTTTTCAAGTAACCCACATAAAATGTTTGAGGTGAAGTATATGCTCTCTTATTGACTATTGACTTGAATTTATTTATTTTGATAATTTTAAATTTTTCCAGCTTTATTGAAGTATAAATAACATATAGCATCTTATTAAAATTTATAAAGAAAGCATCCGATAGACAAAACTTGTAAAATTCACTTCCTAAGGGAAGAACTATCTGAAACTTGGGAAGCAGAGATTTCTGTGGTATTTTTGTGAAAGAAGGAAGCAGCTGGGGAGAAGAATGTCCTTTTTCTACCCGTGGTGGGTCTTAATGCATTGCCTGCCTCACACTTGCTTGAGGGTGAGGTTGGGGAAGAGCTGGAATATTCTCAGGCCTGTCATGGTTCTATGAGGTGCTCTGGACTCTTACACTAGTTTCCTCACCCAGAGCAGAGACAAAATGGTAGCCAAGTATTTTTCTCGATGGGGCACACTGGCTAGAAGTCCCATATGGGTGGAGCCGTGGGTGCTCGCGTCTCCCAAGCCACTGAGGACATGCTAGAAAAGAACCAGAGAAGCTGGTGGTGCCATTACTGCATAGTGATGAAACCAGAGCTTGGAAACTGTTTCCAAGTTTACACATCTCTCAGTGACTGGGCCGAGAGTTAAGCCTGGCTTGTCAAACTCCAAAGCCCGTGTTCTTTCGATGATGCCAGACCAATCTTATCTCTTCGTCGTTCAGTCATCTAGTGTTAAATCTTCTGGGTGGGAATGGAGGAGTCACTCAAGGGCTGTCAATTTGCCCCTAAACCTCCCCCTTACTGTACCCCTTGGGGGTAGGCTAAATGAGTCTGCCACTCAGAGGCCCATGATTTAAGTGTGCATTTCAAAAAGCTGGTCCTTAAGAGTTAATATGCAAATTGAGGATTCCAAGTGGGAACTCTGCCCCCAGGACTTAAAGTGAGAGATATCATTACCTTTTATTTCAAGTCCATTTCTAATTGTGAGCTACAGGAATTGGGCAAAGAAAGAATGCTGGGGGCCAGACACCCGGACAGGCTGTGAGCTGACATGTGATTGGTGGAAAAGTGTTGCTGGAGGTTGTGCAACTGTCCAGAGAGGTGTTGCAGGAGACCAGCACTGGCCCTGGGCAGCTGCTCCAGGAACCTCGGGACAGAAAAACACGCCTTTCATAGGCCAGCCATGTCACTTTGGAAGTTGGAAACAGAGAGACTTTGTATATTATGTACAAAGCCCAGTGAAAAGGCAAAATAATGAAGAAATATGTCTCATGAAAATACTGTCTGAAACATTTCCCTGAGACTCCTGTAATGTGTTTTATTTGGGGGCGTGGTAAAACTGATAAATATCTAATTTAATATAAGTGTATTTGAAAACTCTTAAACATTTTAGAATGTGCTCAACTAAGGTGCATAAGAGCTTATCAATTAAATTAAACCACAATTAAATAATAGAGGCTCCTTTATTTTTAAGGCAGCGGCAGCAGTGTGGGCGGGCCACGTCGTGGTAAGAGCCTGATCGTTACTTATGATCTAAGAGACTAACAGAGTTCCTGGCGTGAACGTACACAAACATGTGTCACTGAGGTCAGTTACTGGACTAGATATAAACTTCCCTGCTTTGGTAAGTGTTTGGCAGGACTAAGAGCACACCGCTGGCAGTGGTCCCTCTAGCCTCTCTCGGACCAGTGGATTTCAGCTCCTGTGAGTGTCATGCATGCATGACGAGATGTAAGACGGTCATGGATCCCATATTAATAAGATTAGGAGAAAAATAAGAATTAAATAACAACAGTAGATATACATCTGTGATGAAACTAGCCTCCCTGGGGTGATGATAAATGATGGCACTGGCCATCATTTTAGCAGTCAGGGCTATAAACTCTCAGCTAGTAATTTCTAAGGGTGTGTTGGCTGTGTTTGGAAGCAGGACCCAGCAGAGTCACCACTGCCTCCTTACCTCTGGGATTTTCTCCTCCTTGTTCCCTTTGTCAATGACACCAAGCCATTTATTATAGATACCCCATGAAAATATACTTCCTTGAATATTTCAAAGGAAATCCTTACACAGATAAACAGAAATGGTATTGTGATGGCACATGTGTATTGGAGTCAGTACAGAGAAAACGTTCAGTTGAAAAACTCAGTTTCAGTCCCCACTTCCTCCATAGCTACTCCAACTGTGACCCCCTGAAGATCCCGAGTCCAGCTCCCCACTAATACGCCCGCCCAGGGACAGGTGCTGAGATAGCTCCAGCTAAACTTATGAGCTCAGAATCAGAGTCTGGGCTGTGGCGAGAATGAAGGTGAAGCCCCTTCTATCATCTGGCTCTTCCTCTCTGTGTACACATTAGCAAGTTGCTGTAGACCCACAGGGTCCAGTGATAAGTTGTCTGAATCCTATTAGTTTCTTGAAAAGAAACGCACATCCCCATTACACTTGTGCAGGTTAGTTAGACACAGTGCTTGCTCTCATCTCCCAGCAAGAGAAGTTCTGAGATGCACACACAGCCACGTGCCAGTGCCCCCAGGAAGAGAGAGCTAGGCCATTTGACTTGAGGTGTAGGTGCTTCTTGGGACAAAACTACTCTCAAGGTAGCTTCATTCTTCCTTTTGTTTCACTGATTGTGAATGTTCAGTTCTGTGGACTTGAAAGCAGCAGGTGTGGGGACCATCTCCCTATCCCCCATGTGTATCAACATGTTAGCCCTGTCAACCCCTTGAATGGAACAAATATATCCTCCTCAGAGAGAAACAATCAAAATTTAGGTAGATCACAGCTTCAGGTATGTGAATATCCCACATACAGAGAAACAAAGGTAAGCTTCCAAGGCGGAGGCTGGGAAACTTGGTCACTGTGAATGCCTGAAGAACAAGTGTTAATACCATAGAATTGGGCCTCTGAACATTTGTGAAGCTTCAATTTTTTTGTCTAAGACCGAGGGGAAGTTTTCACATGGTCTTGCTAGCTTCAAAGGCACATTTTTTCCACTGGTCTCACTAAATAGCCCAAGACTTCTCTTAATAGTAGCCTGGTCAGGAAATCCTCCAGGCAGCTGCCATGATTATATTCCAGTGATGGTTCACTCCTACTACTTGCTGAGCTGCTGTTTGTGGTGGGCACTGTTTTGAGGACTGGGGATAGAGCAGGGAAGCAAGTAGACAAAGTTCCAGTCCTTTTCTACCTTACATGTATGACACCCACTCATGGGAGTTAGGGTTTGTCACCATTTCCTATTGAGTGGTCCCAATGTATGTGCAGGGAGGAAACACCCAGCTCTGGCTGACTTCTGGAGGTCAGGGCAGGTTTAGGAGTGCCTTTGTCTGATGTGACCAAACTGCCTGTCCTCAGGGCACATGTCTCTTCTCTGATTCCTGGGCCCTGTGCTGTGGAGTCCACTGGTGCGGCTGAGTGTAGTGACGCCAGAACAGGACTCAAGCAGAGTGCGCCAAGGGTATTCACTGTTGGACCTCGGTTACAGACTGCTCAATGGCAAACTCAGTGTGGTCCTGATAAAACAGTTCTCTCTGGTTTTAGCTCAGCTCTTTAGTTAGTGTGACATAGCCAAGCTTGATGAAGGCCAAGCTTGCCAAGTGTGACCCCACCAAGCACAGTCAGCTTTAGGAAAAGTCGTAATGTCTAGAACTGTACCCACGAGAGGCCACTTGGTAAGTCTGTACTTCCAGCACAGAAATAGGCAGGGGTCTGCTGCTGGGCCACCCTGCTCACTGGAAAGGCTATTCTATGTGTTCACCTTCCAGAGGGCAACACCTAGCCTGTTGTTTGCACACCTAGTGTACCTCACTGTGGTCCCAGTGTATGGGGGCACAAGGAAATACTCATGTAACCTAGAGTCTAAGACAATTTTAAAAACCTGTTTGTAGTCATTTGTACATTAGTGCCTTCACAAGTACCAGCCAGGACTGACTAAATTCTCTCCGGTCTATTATTCTGCTTGTGATTTCACAGTATCATTTTACAATTTTTTTTTTTGTATAAATCTATTGAATTTTCAGAATTCCAAACTAATTTTGGTCACTGCACTTTGCTGCACCAACTATTTAAAAGCAAGACTCATAAGTTATAAGGTGCATGTGGTGGGAGCTGGTTACCATGTGACCATAACCATGGGTGGTTGGATGAAGTCTCAAAAGTACTGAGAGTGGAGGTCAGCTAGGGAAAACGGAAAGCAGGCCACAGCGGTGGCCTCATCCCTACACGGCTTTCCAGCTAACAGTGCTGAGAGATGGCCACTGGTGATGATGGGGTGAGAAGGGCTTCCGGTGGCCTCGTTGTGCATTTTTTGATTCATCATAAGGCAAATGCTTGCTAACTATGGTAAACTCCTGTGACTCCTTTCAAACATTTAATGTGCATTTTCCTTTGGAATCTTTGCCTTCATTGGGATGATGATGAGGACTTCATTTAAAACAGAATGTTTATAAACAGTCTATATATGTATATATTCTGAAACTTTTATTATTATTAGTATTATTGTTGTTATTATCATTTTCCAGGGAGTGTCCAGGAGTGAAGAGAGGCAGTGTTGTATGTGTAATGGAGGCAAGTGTATCTAATAAACGAGTCTTTTTACACCAAAGAGGATTTCTGAAATTTTGACTTGGTGAAGTGTTTTTCAGTGTTTCAGACTCTTCCCCTGTTGTACCTATTTTTGTTCTTGGGCAGTTGTGGAGAAGGAAGCCAGTCTTTTGGTTTCAGAGCTATGTTGTGTGTGGATAATTCTAGAATGTTCTGTACCATTAGGATAGATGCTACCACAAGCACGAACTCATTGTCCAGGTTCACTTTGTCCCCAGAATTTAGTTTGTCCTTTAGGATTCTGCATGAGTCCACATTGGCTGATTTCTGAAGATAGCTTCTCTGGGTGGCCCTTTTTGATTGATAAAGAAAAGTGTTTTCTCTAGGGAAAGAAAAGTTTATGGCATTTAGTACTACAGGCCCAGAACAAAAGCTCCCCCTTTGACAGCCAGACCTGGGTTAGTAAGGGGTCAGTGCTGGAGTTCAGGACCTAATGAAAAATTGGATTTTTCTTTTGGTGTCTCAATATATTTTCTACCCAACAATCCATTCTCTGTTCATACGCTGAAACAATTTAAATACTGATTCCTATCGTTATTCACAGTGAAGTGACTAGAGACCACTTTTTCTTTTAAAATCAGGCTCACAATCCCTTTTCTTTTTTGCTTACATTCTCTTCCCGTCACTCTCTTATTTCCTTTGCTTCATCTTCTTCTCTTCTGCTCACAACATAGACAGCTGTGGGGTTGGGGTCGGAACCCATGGATTTGAAACATATTTTTCTATTCATTTGCTGTGTGGCCTTGGGCATGGTACATGCTTCATGACGGCTTTGATTTTAGATGTGTGAAGTGGGGTGATGTTAATCAGAGCTCCCTCTAAAGCTGCTGAGAACGACATGGTCAAAGCTAGCATGGACCTACATGACCTACCTCTTCATCTCTAGAAAAAAAAAAATCCCTACATCTAGTACTGGACTTGGAGGGATGAAGGACACTCAATAAATGTTAACACTGAGGGTTCAATTGAGATAACACAGGCCAAATGCTGGGTCTTTTTCCGGACACCTACTGTTAGGATAAATGGAGTCTTATTTGCCTGAGGGTGAGACTTAATGCATAAGCACTTGAAATATAAATCAAATCCACAGGAGATATTTGAGTTGTAAAGCTGAATAGACTCAGCTAAAGATGTAATTAATGGTGACACAAGAGGAGTGTGGCTTTCAAGGAAGGACAATGTGAAGTGCAGTGGACTCCAGATTTCTGCACACAAACCCATCCTGACTGGACTGACCGGTGTGCGCTTCAGGAGGAATTGGCCTTGCAGCTCTGGAGACCCCAGGATGGAAGGAGAGTTGGAGTCCTGGGGTACCTGAGGCAGGAGAGCCGTGCTGGAACATGGCTCTGTGTAAGGCCATATGGGTATTCGTGAGCTATACAGAAAAAAATCCAGATATAGATTTAGGCTGATGGTGATGGTGTGAGTAAACCTAGCTTACCGTGAGCGTGAACACCACCCTGGTGTGCCACTCTCCTTGGGCTTCTGGATAAAGAAGGCCGTGCTGGCTGAGTAAACATCACAGGCTCTGTTGAGGGAGAGACCCTGTAGAAGACAGCTGCCCAAGCAGAAGAGTTTAATAAGTAAACAGAAAAACATGTCGAAGCCTGTTGCTTTGCTTGGAAGGCACAGATCTGTCGGTGCATTGTACAGCACTGACTTTGGTTCTCCGTCTGCGATCATTTTGGGTTTTCTAGTTTCTGCCTTGACAACAACTGGATCTGTACATCTTAGATGAATGACTTGACCCCTCTGAGCCTATCATTTATTGTTTTAAATGTTTACCCCTCTGTTACCCAGACTGACAAAGATAAAAGTAAATATATTAGTCAATATAAGCAGTTAATATTTTTCAAATAATGGGACTAAATCTGTCAAGAATTGGTACTCTCTCATACCTGATGTTTCGCTGCCTTCTGGGGGTTTCATCGGCAGGCCTACTCCAGAGCCTGTGGCAGCTTGCCCCGCCCCTTGCCCCACTGCCCGACTGCCGCCTCTCAGGGGGTCCTACCAGGCAGTGATCAGAGGGGAAGCTGCCTGGTTCCAGGAACTGGAAACAAAGTGCAAAATAATATGTACATGCTGGGAAAATGCCCTGACATCACAGGGAGCTGTGGCCAAGTGATTTCTTTGGCATGCTCATGCTTTAAATTTCTTCCTCCCCACGGAATTCCCAAAGACCTTGTGCTCTGGATTTTGTGTTTAAGAACAGAATGAAAATCCCCTTTCTGCTCTTTCTGATTTACTAGTTAATGTAACACGGGAGCTCTTGTGTTTCCCTTCCAACTACCATGGATGCAGTGTCAGGGCTCTGTTCAGAACAAGACTCACGGCAGCTTCCATCTTTTAAAGCAAAAAAAAAGCTCCCATGATAGCAGTAAAACACAGGCAAATTTCCAGGATGACCAGGAGTGAGCCTGCAATTGAGAATGGACAGCAGGTAAAAAACTCACTCAAAACAGCTGCTAGGGCGTCGGTGGGATTTCCTAGAGCCACCGTGTGGCAGGAGGATGTCCTAAGCCTAAAAGTGGTCATCTTCGTTCTTTTGTCTATATCAACATAGTTTGTTAATATAAATATATTTCAGAATGTGTTTGATTTTTTCACTTTATTGCAATTGACGTTTACAAAGATGTCAACATTGGTAAACAAACAAGCAAAAAAAATGAAGCGTCTGGGGGGACTTTGTCCTCAGCTGTGTACCTGGTGAGCCCCTGTGTTTGGGGTGTGCGTGCGTGTGTGCGTGTGTATATATATATATTTATGTGCCAAATAACCTCAGTTAATCATTAAAAGAGAACATTTTTCTGGTCTGGTGAGATTGATCACTTTAAGCAAAGTCACAAACATGAAATAAAATGAGCTATATCATGAAGCAATTTCACTAACCTCGTCCCAAAAACTACTCACTGTTTTCCAAGGTTTAGTTCTTATTCAGAGCATGCGTATCATGTAGGTTAGAAATCAATGCAGAGGGCTGCTTTACTAGGTGCATATGAATTCTATTTTATTTTAGATACATTATTTAAGTCCACTAACACATCAATCATTGATTGCCTTATGCCAAATTCTAGTCGCCTTGCATTTTTAAAGGGCCCTATTATATTATTGGGTGAGACACAGCTTAAATACAAATCTCATACTCATGCCTTGTCATAACAGCAAGGCATTTTCCCATTAGTTAAGGAGCCTGCAGAAGGAGCAGTGCTGCACAGTGATTCCTGCAGGTTTGTCCATCTGCACTCTCCCTCTCTTTTCCCTTATTCAAACTCCTCCTGAACGACACCCATCTTTTCCACCAAAACAATTTCAACAACTCACAGCAGTGCCACCAAAACATACAGGAACAAACACTTCAAAGAGAAAGCACACCTGAAAGCCACTGCCCCCAGGTCCACAGTCTTATTAGGACCTGTCTCCTACTAGGATTCCCAAACGGCACCAGCCATCTCATTCTCAGGACCTGCACTGGGAGACGCAGCATCTAGCCAGGAGGTCTTTATGCCAAAACTTACAACAAAACATGTTCAACATACTGACAATGAGGCCTGGGGTAATAACCAGGAAGGAATCAGAAGAGAAAATTCAGAAAGAACTGTCCAACAGAGAAGGTTAGAATCTCTTATTTGGATTCTCATGAAAATGGCATATGTATACAAGTGTATATACTAGTAAAAATATATGTTGTTATATAATTCTAAAATTATAGCCCAATACCTTTATGCTCAAACTTTTAATTCACATGCAATTAAAAATGAGACTACAAGAATAGCACCTATGTATAGGCTGATAATATAGCTTTGCTGCCTTTAATTTTTAAATTTAGAGGGATAAAGTATGACTTTTATATCTATAATAATCAGCTGTCTTAAGATGGAAAGTGTCTAAACACACGTGTATTTCAAGAATCAAAATTACTTTTTTAACTAAAAATAGTCTTGCAGGCAACGTAGTTATTCCTAGGATTGGTAGTGACCAGTTGATAATGCCATTTGCTGTGTCTGAATTTGTTATTATTATAGTTATACTGTTAAAAAAATGATAAAATTTGATTTAAAATAAGTATTTTAAAGCTGGTGAGTAAATAATGATTGTCAAATCATTATTTATGTTCTAAGAGGCAAAGCTGGTTCTCAGGTGACCCTGAGGTGAAGCACATGGGGTGGGTGGACCCGCCATTATAATGTATTTTCACTCCTTTCTGTAACACAAAGCCGGTAGAAAGATTTCCGTACATGTTTCTCTTAAAGGATTTGTAGCGCACAGACTATGTAACAGCTTAAGCAAGAGGGAGGAAGTCTGAGACTTCAGAGCAGGCACATGGGTTGGTCCTCAGCATCCCTCTCGTCCCCAGGTATGTCTTATAACATGGCTCGCGTCTTTGCAATTGCATATTGTTTCAGTAAAATCAGAATTGGAACTGGCTATAAAAGACATTTTTAAAACTACTCTTTAGTGAGTACTTTCTTTGTGTCAGGCATTATGGTTGCTAAGAATTTCATTACTGAATTCAGTTGAGACAATTATATAAAGCCAAAGAGTCTAGGCTACAAGACTAAAAATTTAAGAAATTTCAAGTTCCATTCCCAAATCTGCCAGTAGATAGGGTATTTATAATACTTCTCAACCACGCCTTACCTTGAGATACTGCTCCATAAAAATAGGAAGACAATTTATGTGAAATTACCTGAAAGGGATTGATAGGATTCTGAGATAACATTTACCAGACTATGTGAATTCCAAAAGACATTTTAGAATATGACAACATGTAATCAAGAACATTTAGCATGCACATAGGTTTTCTCATATTATCAGGCAGAGCAGTTGTGTTCTCTGATAAAGTCCTAAAAAAGACAAACGGCACAGTTGCTTCTCAGACTTTAAATGCGATAGGAAAAGGAAAGCTGAAGGAAACCCTTTCGTGATTCATTACTTGTCCTTTCATTGTATTTTTCTTTTTATGGAGCAATTGATTGATAGTACAGATGGTCCTAAATATTGTTTTATAACTGGATTTTTAATGTAAACATCTTAAATTCATTGATTTTAAACCTTGCTACTAATAGCCAAAGGACTGTTAAAAAGTGTTTCAGAACCCAGCTGCAGGGCTCAGAGCACCAGACTCAGGGACGGCAGGGCTCACCGTGCTGAAGTGTCCAGGAGGACTCAAGCCTGGGTTTTGGCTTGGGATTTCATTAGAAGTCATGGATGGTTCTGTTATCTTTTTCGATTCTAAAAAACCTTCAATACAATTTATTTTATTTTTGTTTTTTTACAATTTATTTTTTAATTTAATATTTATTGTATTTTTTCCCATTACCATTTAGTCCCCTTATGCCCCTCCCCCCAGCAATCACCGCACCATTGTCCATATCCATGAGTCCTTTTTCTGTTTTGCCCAATCCCTCCCCGTCCCACTAGCTGTCATTTGCTCTCCATCTATGGCTTTATCTCTGTTTTGCTTGTTAGTTCAGTTTGTTCATTAGATTCCACATATGAGTGAAATCATGGTATTTGTCTTTCTCTGACTGGCTTATTTCACTTAGCATAATGTTCTCCAGGTCCATCCATACTGTTGCAAAGGGTAAATTTTTCTTTTTTATGGCTAAGTAGAATTCTATTGTGTAAATGTTCCATAGTTGTTTTATCCACTCATCTATTGACGGAACTTGGGCTGCTTCCATATCTTGTAATGGTAAATAACATTGCAATGAACATAGGGGTGCTTATGTTCTTTCAAATTAGTGTTTTGAGTTCCTTCAGCTATATTCCCAGAAGAGGGATTGCTGGGCCAAAAGGCAGATCCATTTTTAATTTTCTGGAAGCATCTCCATACTGCTTTCCACAGTGGCTTTTACCCACCAACAGTGCAAAAGTGTTCCCCTTTCTTCACATCCTCAATAGCACTTGTTTGCTGATTTATTGATGATAGCCATTCTGACAGGTGTGAGATGGTATCTCATTGTGGTTTTTATTTGCATTTCTCTGATGATTAGTGATGTTGAGCATCTTTTCATTTGTCTATTAGCCATCTGTATTCTCTCTTTGTAGAAGTGTCTATTCAAGTCCTTTGCTTATTTTTTAATTGAGTTGTTTGGTTTGTGTGTGTGTGTTGTGTTTTATAAGTACTTTATAAATTTTGGATATTAACTGCTTAGCAGATGTATCAGTGAATATGTTCTCCGATTCTGTGGATTCTCTTTTATTTTGTTGATGATTTCCATTGCTGTGCAAAAATTTTTAGTTTGATGTAGTCCCATTTTTTTAATTTTTTCTTTTGTTTTCCTTGCTTGAGGAGATATAGCCAATAAAAAATTTCTACAAACAAAGTCCGAGATTTTGCTGCCTATGTTTTCTTCTAGGATTTTTAAATTTTGGATCCAATATTTAAGTCTTTGATCCATTTAGAATTCATTCTTGTGTAAGAAGAGAGCTTAGTTTCATTTTTCTGGATGTATCTCTCCAATTTTCCCAACACCATTTATTGAATAAACTGTCTTTAGCCCATTTTATGTGTTTGCTTCCTCTGTTGAGTATTAATTGACTACAAAGGTGTGGGTTTATTTCTCGGCTCTCTATTGTATTCCATTGATCTATCTATGTCTTCTTTTATGCAACTAACATGCTGTTTTGATTACTATGGCCTTATAGTATAATTTGATATTAACTAGCATGATTCCTCCAGTTTTGTTCTTTTTTGTCAGGATCTCTGTTGCTATGTGGGGCCTTTTGTGGTTCCATATAAGTTTTTGAAATATTTGTTCTAGTTCTGTGAAATACATCATTGGAAGCTTGATAAGAATTGCATTGAATTTTTTATTGCTTTGGGTGGTATGAACATTTTAATTATGTTAATTCTTCCTATTCATGAACATGGTATGTGCTTCCACTCTTTTGTATCTTCTTCAATTTTTTTCACGTGTTATAATTTTCCAAGTAAAAGTATTTTACATCCTTGGTTAAGTTTATTTCTAGGTATTTTATTCTTTTTGAAGCAATTGTGAATGAGATTGTTTTTTTAATTTCCCTTTCTGTTAGTTCATTACTGGCATATAAGAATACAACTGATTTCTGGATATAATTTTGTATCCTGTTACTTTGTTGAATTCATTTATCAGTTCTAGTGGTTTCTTGGTGGAATCTTTGGGATTCTCAATGTACTGTATCATCTTAAATAAAGACAGCTTTACTTCTTCCTTTCCAATTTGGATGAGTTTATTTCTTCTTCTTGTCTGATTACTGTCACTAGGACTTCCAGTACTATGTTGAATACGAGAGGTGAAAGTGGATATCCCTGTCTTGTTCCTGATCTTATGGGGAACACTTGTAGTTTTTGCCTGTTGAGTATGATGTTGTCGGTGAGTTTGTCATATATGGCCTTTATTATGTTTAGGTATGTTCCCTCTTTTCCCAGTTTTTTGAGAGTGTTCATCATAAATAGGTGCTGGATTTGAACAGAAGCTTTTACTGCATCTATTGATTCAATCATGCGCTTTTTATCCTTCAATTTTGTTTATGTGGTGAATCACATTTATTGATTTGTGAAATTTGTACCAACATTGCATTCCTGGAATAAATCCGATTTGATCATGGTGTATGATCTTTTTGATGCATTGCTGTATTCCATTTGTCCATATTTTGTTGAGCAGTTTAGCATCTGTGTTCATCAGGGATATTGGCCTATAATTTTCTTTCTTTGTAGTGGCTTTGTATGGTTTTGGAATTAGGATAATGCTGGCCTTGTAAAGTGAGTTTGGGAGCCTTCCCTCTTCTTGGATTTTCTAAAACAGTTTGAGAAGGAGAGATGTTAGTACTTGGAATGTTTGGTAAAATTCACTTGTAAAGCCATCTAGTCCAGGGCTTTTGTTTGTTGGGAGTTTTCTGATGACTGCTTCAATTTCAGTAGGTGTAATCTATCTATTCAGATTCTCTGATTATTCCTGATTTAGTTGTGGAAGATTGTGTGTTTCTAGGAATTTATCAGTTTCATTCAAGTTGTCCAGTTTGTTGCCATATAGTTGTTCATAATATTTTCTTACAATCCCTGTATTTCTCTGGTATAAGTTGTTATTTTACCTCTTTCATTTCTCATTTTATTTATCAGTGTCCTTTACCTTTTTTTCTTGATGAGCCTGGTTACATATTTGTCAGTCTGTTTATCTTTTCAGAGAACCAGCTCTTGGATTGATTGTTCTTTTTTATTGTTTTTTTACTCTATTTCATTTATTTCTGCTCTGATCTGTATTACTTCTTTCCTTCTACTCACTTTGGGCATTGTTTGTTGTTCTTTTTCAATTTCCTTTAAGTGTAAAGTTAGATTGTTTATTTCAGTTTTTGCTTGTTTTTTTTTTTTTTTGAGATAGGTCTGTAATGATGTAAATTTCCCTCTTAGGATTGCTTTCCTAGTTTCCCACAGATTTTGAATTTTGTATCCTTTTTTCATTTGTTTCAAGGTATGTTTTGATTTCTTCCTTGATCTCATTGTTGACCCATTCATTGTTTAATAGTATGTTATTTAGCTTCCATGTCTTTGTGTGTTTTTCAGTGTTCTTCCTATGATTGATTTTGAGTTTCAAGCATTGTGGTCAGAGAAGATGCCTGATATGATTTCAACATTCTTAAATTTACAGAGACTTGTTTTGTGTCCTAGCATGTAGTCCATCCTTGAAAGTATTCCATATGCATTTGAAAAGTATGTATATTCTGCATTTTTGAGGTGCAATACTCTTAAGATATCAATTACATCCATCTGATCCAGTGTGTCATTTAAGGCCACTGTCTCCTGGTTGATTATCTGCCTGGAAGATCTACCCATTGAAATCAATGATGTGTTAAAAAGCCCAACTCTGACTGTATTTCTGTTCATTTCTCCCTTTACGTCCATCAAGATTAGCTTTACATATTTAGGTGCTCCTATGTTTGGTGCATAAATGTTTACTAGGGTTATATCCTCTTACTGAATTGTTCCCTTTATAATTATGTAGTGTTCTTTGTCTCTTAGGCTAGCCTTGGTTTTAAAGTCTATTTCATCAGATATAAGTACTGCTACCCCAGTACTGATTTGATCCTCTACTTCATCTAACCTTCTATTTATTCCTTCCAGTATATTATTTATTTCAGATATTATATTCTTTATTTCTGACTGGTCCTTTTTTATGGTTTCTATGTCTTTTTTCATGTTGTTGAGTAATCTTATAATCATTACCCTAAACTCTCTATCTGATAAATTGCTTGCCTCCATTTCATCTAGTTCTTCTGAAGAATTCTCTTGTTCTTTCATCTGAGGTCTGTTTTTTTGTCATCCCATTTTGGCTGCTGCTTTGTATTTTCCACCTTAGTTGTTAAACTAATCAGCTGTTAAGCTGATTAGCTGTTAAATTAATCAGGCTGTGATTGGCAGCACAGCTTAAGATTCACAGAGTGGGGCAGATTAATTCCTGTGGGCGAGGCTACTGCTTCCACTGCGGCTGATGCCACTTGGAGAGGAGGGTTCTGCATGAGAGAGATGGCTTCTGCAGTATGGGGCATGACTCAGCACTCAGATCCTGGTGGCTGTTCCCTTGGTTCTTTTTCCAGAGCCACCAACCCCAGACTGTCCTCAAGCATTTCTAGTCCACTTTGCCCTCCCTCCCCTGGAGCCCAGGGTCAGTGGCTACAAATGAAATTTTGTGCTTTGGCCCTTTAATAGGCTCTCTGCATCTCCAGCCGTGGCAGAGAGAAACCCAGCTGCTTTTCACAGCTAGATGTTATCTGGGTTCCATTCTGGCTCTGGGCCTATAGGCCAGAGAGCCCAGGTTGGGGTCCAGACACAACACTTCTCAGCGGGAAGCCCCTGGCTTCTGAAATCTCCCTCTGGAACTTCAGCTGCTGCCTGTAGATGCCCAGCCAGCCCTCTCGCACCTCCTCCACATCCCCTACCAGTCATGTTCTGATGAAGTGGCTTTTTTGTCTCTCTCTGGTTGTAAGGCTTCTGTCCAGCCAGGGTTTAGTTGGTTGTTCAGGATGATTTTTCTGTAATTTAGTTGTAATTCTAGATTAATCCTGGAAGGAGGTTAGTGTAGCTTCCACTTACTCCTTGGCCATCTTGGAAAATTCCAACAATAGTTTTAAAAAGGGAAATTTATGAAACTAAATGATTATTTTAGACAGGAAGAAAAGTCTCATATTAATGATCTCAGCTTCCAACTTAAGAAGCTAAAAAATTTAAAGAATGAAATACAATAAGCAGAAGGAAAATATGATGTTGATCAGAGGACAATTCAATTAAGCAAAATATAAAACAATTGAAACATAATGTAAACAATAACTGGTTCTTTGAGGAAATCAATACAATTGACAAAACTGGATAGATCAGGAAACATAGAAGCAAATTGCTAGTATCAGAGAGTTGAAGTCACTACAGATTCTACAGATATTTAAAGGATAAAATGAAAATACTTTGAACAACTTTATACCAATAAATGTATAAACTTTGGTGAGAGAGACAAATTGTTTGAAAGGCACAAAATACTAAAGTTTACTCTAAAGGAAATTGATAACTTGAATAGTCATATCTATTATACTCTGTTATGGAATTTAAATTTATAGTTAAAAACCTTCCCAATTATCAATCATCAGATATACTTAGTGCATAAAACTCAAACTATTATTAGTGGAATTTAAATGACATAAACCAGAAGCAAAACGTTTAAGTATCTTTGGGGGCTAGGTAAATAATGTAAGTGAATGATGTAAAATAGTTATAGTAAAAAATAACTGCCAAAATACAATCAAACTTTAGTTTTACTGAACCATGGTATATATAGAAATGTAAAGTAATATAAACATATGATAACAAAGATTTTATTTTAATCTGAAAGTAAAATTTAAAGTCAATAAGTAATTATTAATTAATTATTCATTCTATTTCTTGTGGTATTTTTGGTTCTTCCCTAGAATCAGAAACACGATTCCTTTTCTTCTGCCCTTAGATATTACTATATTGTGCATTTCCTATGACATTGTGAACTTCAAATATTTTACTTTAAATTATTGGCATTTAATTTTATACAGGTTCATAATGGAAATAATTATTGACCAAAGTAGACATTTCCAAGTGTGGATAGAATTCTTACACAACGTGTCCTTCCTTCCTCTCTTTACATGGGTGATTTCTTCTCTTCCTCAGTTTTCAAAGTTAAATTTTCCTCTTCAGTGGTGCCTTTTTTCCATTATTATTTCTCATTCTTCTATTTTCTTAATAGTATTTTTACTACTAGTAGCTACACTTTTTTGTTAACCTGATACTCATCTTTTCTACTAGCCTATAAATTCCATGGGGGCAGGGTCTCTTATCTGTTTCCCTCATCATTACATGCTAGTATCTAACTTCATGCCTAAGTTACAGTGAGAGCTCAGTAAAGAATTGAAGAAAGAATGGATAAAATATACTAAACTCTGGCCAGAGGGCAGGACTGAGGGCCCAATTATCTTGATCGGTGATGATTTGGGATGCAATTGAACTCCTATTCCATATGGAGAAAAATAACAGAAAAAAATTTTTCAATAACTTTTTGGATAAATATTTGGGAGCATTTATCAAAATTTAAGTTGAACACATACTTTGACCAAACTGTTGACCTTTCAGTAATGTATTCTATAGAGATTCACAATATACACACCTTTTAAAGCAGCAGTTCCTTTCCTATGTGAGAAGTCAGACAACCAGATATGTGTGGAGATGAAGTCTCATTACAATGTCATTTGTAAAAGCAAAAACAGAAGTTGGAAATTAGCTAAATGTACTTCAAAATTATTTAAATAAATTCTGATATATTCATCAATGAGATGCTATGCAAATATTAAAATGAAAATATATAACTATTAAGTTATAGTTAAAAATCACAATGAAAATAAATTTACAATATATTGTTAAGTAAAAAAATTTTAAATAACATGTATACAGTAATCACTCCCCTTTTTGTTTAAAAAATTATTGATGAATGCACATGGGCGTGCTCAGAAAAATATTTAGAAGGATTTATAGGATGTTGTTCATAGTGATTATTTCTGGTTAACAGAATTTCTAAATTTTTTAAGATAATTTTTTATTGTTACAAGAAACACGCACTAATTTTACAATAACTTTTAAAACTAATACATATATTTTTATCTGGAAAAAAAATACTTCTTAAGAAGACTACCCCACTTCTCTTAGAAATATACTTGAATGTCTCCCATGCCTTTCAATCAGAAATTTCTTCTACCTTATGACCCAGTGATTCCACTTCTGGGAATATGTCTGAAGAAACCCAAAACACTGATTCAATAGAGTATATACACCCCTATGTTCATTGCAGCATTATTTACAATAGTCAAGATTTGGAAACAGCCCCAGTGCCCATCAGCAGATCAGTGAATAAAAAAGATGTAATACACTTACGCAGTGAAATACCACTCAGCTATAAAAAAGGAAGGAAATCTTACTTTTTGTGACAACATGGATGGACCTGGAGACTATTATGCTAAGTTAAATAAGCCAGTCAGAGAAAGACAAACAGTGTATGATTTCACTTATATGTGGAATCTAATGAACAAAATAAACAAAGTAGAAACAGACTCATAGAAACAGAAAACAGACTGAGAGCTGTTTGAGGGGTCGGGGTTTGGGGGAAGGTGAAAAAAGTGAAGGGATTAAAACAAACCTCATAGACACAGACAACAGTATGGTGTTCCCCCGAGGGAAAGGTTGGTAGGGGGAGGTAGAAGAGGGTAAAGGGAACAAATGGAGACGAAAGGAGACTTGACTTGGTGTGATGAACCCAATACGTTATACAGATGATGCATTATAGAATTGACAGAATCGTAGATCTGAAGCCTATATAATTTTATTAACCAATGTCACCCCAATAAATTCAATAAAAATTAAAAAAGAAAAAAGAAATTTCTTTCAATTTTAGTGTGTTTCACCTTGGTTAGAAAAGTGAAATTGTTTTTAAAAACTGACTTTTACTCTTCTTACAATATGTTCCAGAACACAATGCTTGAAATATTTTTTAAATTTTATTTCACTGAATATTAACTATTATTGGTGAAGTTGCAACGTCAGCAAGCTCAATTTACAAACTCGATGTTATTTTATGTTTTACTATTAGGCATTTTAAAAGTGAATGCAAATAACTAATTCAAATAACTAATTTTCATGACATTACATTCAGTGTCCAAGAACGTAAGCCCTGGGTGACAGGTATGCCACCGCCCCGCCAACAAATGATCAGACTGTCACTCTGTCAAATCGTGTTCTGTCACGTCGAGATCTCGTTTTCCTTCATAATCTCCTTCCATACGACCCGAATCATAGTCCAGCTAGTTTACAGGTTCTCTGTTTGCACGAATCAATCCAAACAGTCTAACAGGGTCATCATGAATGTTTTCCTCCACTGCCTGGCTGTCGGGTGGGAAGCTGTCCACCAGACCGGTCTTAGGAAGGCTGCTGTTTGTTCCAGGCAGCAGCTCATCCTCATTCTTCTCTGACAAACAAGTATTTTTTTTCCTGGGCTTTCTGCGCTTCCCCTCACAGTTGTGATTCAGTTGGGCGTAAAACATCTGTGTTTCATTGATTGCCTAAAAAGAAAAGGCATATTAAGTTTTCATTGTTAGACCATTCTAGCACTTTGATGATTTCTGGGAATCTCTAAGTCTTATGAAAAGCAAGAAGCTTGTTTTCTGGACTTCAGCTACCTGGTTATGACAAATTTGTCAGAATGATGATAAAAGTAGTAGTCAACTCAAGATTTTTTAGTGAAAAACAGTGCTTACATAAAATTTTTATTTGTGTAGCTTTATTTCTTTCTTATACTTAAAATATATGTGTACATTTAGATGGACTCCTACCTGCCTCTCCTCTGCCTTTATCTCAGGGAGCACTTGCCCCATGTTGCTCTTACCAAGTAATTTAATAATTGCTCACTTAATGATATCGACGAAAGTCCCCAATTATTCTACATTTTTTAGATTCAGAAATATAAAAATAACAGTATTGATTTATATGACTAGTATTTGGCAATAAGTATACTTCCCATCTTTATTGTTTTCTTCCTTCTGATTACTCCTCAGGTCCCCTTTGAGCTTATTTTGCGTTGGCCTTGGAGATATTTATTCACATCTAAGAGGGTTTGGTAGTTCTCTCTGGTCTAGAGCTGGGTCAGCACTAGAACAGGAAGAACTAGAGACTAGGGGAACTTGGGGAAGCAATAGGCTGAAAAGCAAGACCTTGAATTTGGTGGTGGAAATCTGAGGACTGAATTCTGGCTCTGTAATGTGCTAATCATGGCATCCTGGGCTGTTTTAAAAAAACAATATGAGCTCAATTTTCTTGCTTTTAAAATGAAAGTACCAAAATCTCAGTGTTCTGAGTAAAGAAAGATAATATATATGGAAGCTATGATCATTGTCCAAAGGTAAGGTGTGGGGATTATACTTACTGGAACTTACAGGCTAAAACTTTAGGACAGCTATTGAGTAAACCAAATATTTCTGTGCCAAGGATTTACTTTTATGATTAAGCCAAATTATATCAATTTGTGAGGGCAGGGGTAAAGGAGAAACATTGGATTAATTAACCCCCTAAAAATGTATTATATTTTCCACCAGGCAGAAAAGATGGTCCTACTAACAACTTCTCTGGTAATTTTGTCTGACTTTTTATTCCTAAAATACTAATTTCTGGAAAATTGCAATAGCTGCCTAACTGGCATCTTTGCTCTAGTCTCTACCCTCTGCCAGTGAGCTTGTATATTATATTCAAATTATTTTCCTAAGGCACAACTTTCATATCTCTACCATCCTGTCTCCAAAATTTTAGCCTATATACTAAAGTTTGAATTTTATATCCTGACATACAAGGTTTTCATGCCTGATACTACTCCGCCTTTAAATTTGGATTCCTACTATTCCCCTGCATGAACCCTGTGTTTCGGGCAAACTGAACAGTTCATGGCTCCCCTGCACATACCTCGCACATTTAGCTCTTTTGTCTTTGCCCAGACAGAAAGAGAAGGGGATGTCACTGTCGTTCAGAAATAACCAGAAGAATAACTCAGTATTACAAAGGGATAGATATCTGTTGTATCTGTCCAGCACTTTGTTCTATTTTTTTAAAAAAAATTAATAAATTCTTCATTTTCCTTTGGGAAAGCCCACTTCCTTACCTGTTCCTAGATTAAAGTGCTGTACCCCAGGGCCAGCACAGGACTAAGCATATGATATAGGCTGGAGCCAATCACACCATCCATCCCCCTGGTAACAGGAGTTGGCCTAAGAATAGATGACATGTGGTTTCAGGAGAACCAATTATATGCCATGTTTGGGATTGATGTGCGGGTGCAGGAATAGAACATGTGTTGTTTCCTGGAGCTGAGAGGAAGAAAACCTAGGACTGGCAGTGGCTTACCCAACCTCAGTGGAAGAGTCTGTGGTAATAGAAGAGAATGAAGTCAGTAATAGAGGGAAGCAGGGAGGGAAGAGAAACAAAGAGAGCCCTCATAGTCAGTCGTCTCAAGAACAAAACACACCCTTACAGCTCGCCGTCATGTGACCAGTGACATTCTTTTTATGCTAAAGTGTTTTGAATTGAGTTTTTGCACTTATAACTTAAAGCATTCCAATAATGTATGTCCGATCAACAATTGGACAGCTTTATCAAGTGCTGCAGAGTTCGAAAACTGCGACCCTGGGAAAGAACCAAAAATTGTACCTGGCACAGCCACTGGGTTTTCCCAAGTTTTACTTCAGTTGAGTGCCTGGGTGGAAAATATAGAGCCGGGGTAAAAGAATGGGTGTCCATGGAAAGAAATGAATATAGTAGAAGAAAGTAAAAATCAGTTTAGGAGTTAGAAAGATAAACAAATTGAAATCAAGTTTTTTTTTTTTTTTTTAATTTTATTTATTTTTAGAGAGAGGGGAAGGGAGGGAGAAAGAGAGGGAGAGAAACAGCAATGTATGGTTGCCTCTCACACGGCCCTCACGGGGACCTGGCCCGCAACCCAGGCATGTGCCCTGACTGGGAATCGAACCGGGACCACTTGGTTCCCAGCCTGCGCTCAATCCACTGCGCTACACCAGCCAGGCCAAGTTTTGTTTTGTTTTTAAATATTGGGGTAATTTGTGTATATTGGTAGGTAAATAGAAATAGTTTGTTAAAAAATATTTTAGAGAGAGAGAGAAACAATGATGTGAGAGACAAACATCAATTGGCTTCCTCCCATATGATCAAACCCTCCAACCTAGGTATGTGCCCTTACCAGGAATCAAACCTGCAACCCTTGGGTGTACAGGGTGATGCTCCAACCAACTGAGCCACCCAGCCAGGGCAAAGTCATTTTAAAAAGTTAAAAATGGAGACAAATAATTTAATGTTTAAGATCTTGAAAGAAAAGGAGAAATGGTCAAGAGCATAAGGAGTAGTACTGGCTTTGGAAAGGAGAGAGGGTGCTTCTGACATAGGAAGGAAAGGAAAGATTGAGGAGAGATTTTGATGTGAAGATAAAAGAAGAGGAGCAAGTTCACGCTTGTGTCTCTCAAATATTTTAGGATATGAGAATTCTTGACTCATTTTATTATTAGGTTTGCTGATAAACTCTTCCTAGTTAAAAGAAGATTGAAATACTGAAACTACAAGTTCTGAACTGTATACACTATTTTTGAAGGGCAAGAAACTTAGTATTTCCATTTTTGCAACAAAAGCTTCATCCATCAAGCTTTATGCATAATATCACAGATTCCTTATGCTTTTGTAATGAACTATAGTAACAAAGTAAGCATGATAGTAGCAAACTGGGCAGTGTTTTTGAAGATAGTGACCATTCTAATGAAATGGAATTGAACAAATATAAAGAAATTACTTCTAATTTGTGAAACTAAATTTGTCAAAAGGGTGTAATAGAATAAAAACTAATCTCCTTGGAGTATCTTTAATTATATAATTTAAAATAGAGGCGTTTAAGAGGTTTTAAGGTTTTGCACAATTTCCACTTTAGTAAAAACCTGATGCAACTCTAATAAAGCTGGCCTGTTCAATACAAATGTATTAAAAGTAACTTCTATTCCAAATTTTCAGTTTTTTACAGCTAAGGTGCTGTGAATCTCTCTGCATTTCAGGTGATGTGGTTATATTTTAACCTTATTTTAGAGGGTTTCCTTTGGTTATCACGGATTTAGCAGGTCATATTATAACATATTTTTTCGTACCTTCTATCTAAAACTACATTTTACAATTAATTGAACATCAGATGATGGATTTGCCCATCAGAGAGCAATTTTACACTTGCTTAAACCTCACCACATCTTGCTTTCTTAATAAAAATTTCAAGAATTTTGTTTGCATAGGGAATTTGTATAAAGAAAAATAGAAGAATTCTACCTTACTGAGTAGTTTCAAGATGTGACCCATCTCAGGAAGGGGAATATTTTCTGTTAGACAGAACTAAGTTTAGGTTCTCTCTCCTCACCTAGTACCTGAGTGCTCTGGGGCAAGTTTTTCGTCCTTTTCAAGACTGTTGAATGGCAATAATAATGCCGCCTCCCTCACAGAAGTCTGAGAGGACAATGAATATAAAGACCTGGTACAAGGCCTGACACATAACAACTGCATTGGAAATACTGCACCCGTGGCTATTTCTGTACAGTAGCAAGAGTGCACATCTTTGAAGCACAATATCTGAGAGAAGAATTAATAAGAACTATTTTAACTAAATGTATACTTTAGCAGCAGGTAGGCTAAGAATTGTGAATGGCTTTTGAAGAAGTCAATCTTAGAAGGTTGAGCTGATTGTGGTAGAAAAAGAAGAAACCATTCATTTCTTCTAGGGTTTTTATACATTTTTGTTTAAACTATCACCCTGCCTATCGCCACTTATTGTGTGTAGATCTCTAGTCACAAGACCAAAGACATGGGATTTGTATGAAAATTTACACTAATTTGCCTTGTAAAATAGAAGTATGGTCTTTTATATCCAGGTACTTTACCTTGTAACAAAAGTTCTCTCTCTCTCTCTCCCCTTCCCCATAAATTACTAACATCTAGGTCTTTGAGCATTACACATGTGTCAACTTTTATATTTATCACTGCGACACAAATTTTTCAATCTAAAGTAAAAGGCTTAATTGATTACTTAGGAAGAAAATCAACTTTTCCATTTAAATCTATTGCCTTTGTAATTGCACACAATTTTGACTCTTTGACTGTGGGTCTGAGCAGTGTTTACTTGCCTTTGAGTTTCCCTTTAGAGCTCAGGTCCCAGAACTTGACACATTCAGACTGCAATGCTTCTAACAGCTGCTTTAGTTGTGCATCAGAATGCATTGCTTTTCTGCTCTGAAATCCTGCAACTGTGCTGTGCTCTAAACTAAACTTGACCCCTGATAGAGAAAGCAGAACTCACCTGTGCAGGTGGGGTGGCTTCTTGCAGTTCATTCACAGATCTCTCTGGCCGGGCTTTCATTTGTTCATAGCAGTTTTCATCTGTTGGCTCTTAGGAGTTGAAAAGATTGTGATTCAGAACAGAAAAACAATATGCTGGCACAAGTAAAACTACATGACCCAAACGACATTTAGCTATAAATGTAAAACCCACAGGAGTCCTTTAACTTGTCTTGTTCATAAAGATACAGAGAGGTAAGAAAGCATGAACTGTGCTCTGCAGGTCAGGTGGCGCGGTCTTTCGTCCCACAGTGTTAACAGCAAGTCAAGAGGAGGTCACTTGGAATAAGGACTGGATCACAGTCGTTTGTAGGCCAGGACAATCTCAAACTACCATTTAGATGTTATAGAGATCCCATGAGTTAAACTTTTGCCTGTGTTCTCTTCTCTTTAAGTATGATTGCAAATGATGCATGGTGGCATAATACACGGTGTACCTGCATGGATGATTACAATTTGATAATGTTTTTCCATGAGTTTTACTGAAGCATTCTGAATCAGGGGAGGTTTGTTAAATAGCAGATTCCTAGGCCTATCCTGCACCTGCTAAATCAGAACCTGTGGAGTGACCCATGTGCTCACTTAGACATGGAGATAATTATACGTATGGTGGGCTTCAAGCCACCAGAATACATAAGAACTGACATCCTCAAATATTATAGGTGAGCACCACAATTCTGCAGGTTGAAATAGGAGGGAAAATTCATGAATAGTTCATTCCTGAAAAGCAGTTCCTGATTCTTCAAAGTGCAGGGATTAGGGGGTACTTGACAATGAAAGAAAAACTACAATTACATAAATTCTAGAATCCTATAAAACTCATATTCCTAACTCTAGGAGAATTCCCCATTGTTTTGGTACATAGAGAGTCTGATCAATCTATTCCATTCCTGGAAATCTGTGTTTGAGACAGAGATCCACGGGAGCTCAGCCCCAGCTCTCCTGCTGGGAGTTAAGTGCTGCATGTGCAAGGCAAGGACGGGCTTAAACGCTGGCATCGCCCTCCTGGCTACTCTCATCCGAGCTCTGGGATCAGATCACAGTTGTCTGTTTTGAGGAATTTGGGGTGTTTTCTTTTTGGGTGGTTGGGATTTTTCAAGTAATTACATGTTGGGAATTGATGAGTGCCTGTCACCTAAGAACAAAAATATATAACCCACTCAGTGATGATTTAGGTCTCTCTCCCAACTTGCTGTTGAAATAGCCCTAGGTTCTGTACTTACAGAGAACGAGTTAAAACAAGGAAAACCAGAAAATGTATTCATTACTTCAGATATTTCACTGTAGATTTGCTTTTGTATATGGTGCATAAAACACTGTTTCCCTGGGTGGGTTATTTTCTGTTCTAGAAATGAATAGTATTTCATAGAATTCCATGTGTGTAAAAATTCATGTAATAGAGCCTTCCTGTGTTCTCCTTACTACTGAAGTGGAGGGCACATAGAGACAGGACATTACTTTATACCTAATGTTGCAATGCGCTTATAATGTGTGGTCTTGGAAATGCATACAAAATAATATGTTGAACATATCTGAATGTATGGTTATCATTGGGGTATTTAAATGTGATTGTGACAAAAAGTAAGCTACCTCAAATTCTTTGTGGAATTGAGTGGGGGGGTGTATTAATTTATAGATAAGTTAATTTCTGAGTAAATGAAACTTACCTGGGACCACCACATTATCTAAGTTACCATATATTGGTGTATCTTCAATATAATACTCATCTTCCCTATAATAAGGAAAAAGAATTTATTAGAATCCACTTTACACATAGTTCTTAACTAATTTCTCAGTTAAATTTGATATTGGGTAAACTTGTTCTTGTTCAGCCTTGGCCAATTAAGGTAGATACATTTATGGATGATTGAGCAAATCCAACTGTGAAAGCATGCCTGCATCCATGTGTGTATAATTTGAAGAGTTATTTTTTTGGCACTTCTTTCCTGAAATAATGATAGCAAGTACTTATTTAGTACTTAGCTGTTTGCTAGATGCTACTTGAAGTGAATTTTATATACTCATTTATTCAATTCTTACAACAATCTGACCAAATAAGCACTATAGCACCCCTATTTTAAAGGCAAGGATTCTAAGGCACAGAGAGGTCATATATTTTCTGAAGGTCATGAGAGTAGTAAAGGGCAGAACTGGGATTAGAACCTAGGTTATCTGTGCTCGCAACTATATATTGTACTGCCTGTTTACTTGCCCAGACTTTCACTCTGAACAATCCCCTAAAACTATGTTTACTAAGTAAATATTAATTGACAGAGATGTTTAAAAATAAAAGGCCAAGACTTCTGGCCAAGATAGAGGTGTAGGTAGACATACCGTGCCTTCTCGCACAACCAAAAGAGGAAAAACAATTAAAAAAACAAAAAACAGCCAGAACTGACAGAAAATCAAACTGAGTGGAAGTCCGACAACCAAGGAGTTAAAGAAGACATGTTCATCCAAACTGGTAAATGAGGCAGAGCCAGGCAGAGAGCGCACAGAGAGACAGTGGTTTATGGAATAGTACTGGCAACACTGCAGCTGCCCGGAGAGACCCGCGGCAGGCACACTTGGCCAAAACGCGGCCAGTGCACTCAGTGAAATCTGTGGCTGGCTGACCCAGACCCAGTGGGGCCGAGACTGGTGGACCTGGTGGTCTCTCACTCATGCACAGATAAACTGGGAGAAAAATCTGGAGAGCAGAGCAGAGCATGCAACCCACCATCATGGGGAAATAAAGCCTCAAACCACCAATTGAAAACACCTGTGGGGGTTGAGGTGGTAGTAGGAGGAACTCCCAGCCTCGTGGGAGAGTTCATTGGAGAGACCCACAGGGACTTGGAACTACGCAAGCCCACCCACCCCAGAGCCAGCGCAGAAGGGCCCAACTTGCTTGTGGGTGGCAGGGGAAGTGCGGAGAGCAGAACAAGTGCCATTGTTTCCTCTCATGCCCTGCCCCCACAGGTAGTGTCACAACACAACCATGTGGGTTACCCTGCCCCGATGAACACCTAAGGCTCCCTTAAAGTAACAGGCACCTTAAAGTAACAGGCACCCCAAGGGAAAAAAATGGCCCAAATGAAAGAACAGATCAAAGCTCCAGAAAAAATACAACTAAGTGTTGAAGAGATAGTCAACCTATCAGATGCACAGTTCAAAACACTGGTAATCAGGATGCTCATAGGCTTGGTTGAATTTGTTCACAAATGAGAGGAACAAAAGAAGGATATGCTAAAGGAAATGAGGGGAAATGTGCAGGGTACCAATTGGGATGGGAAGGAAACTGGGACTCAAATCAACGGAGTGGACCAGAAGGAAGAAAAAAACATTCAACCAGAACAGAATGAAGAAACAAGAATTCAAAAACATGAGGAGAGGCTTAGGAACCTCCAGGACATCTTTAAACATCCCAACATCTGAGTCATAGGGGTGCCAGAAGGAGAAGAGGAAGACCAAGGGATTGAAAACTTATTTGAACAAATAATGAAGGAGAACTTCTCCAACCTAGCAAAAGAAATAGACTTCCAGGAAGTCCAGGAAGCTCAGAGAGTCCCAAAGAAGTTGGACCCAAAGAGGAACACACCAAGGCACATCATCATTACATTACCCAAGATTAAAAATAAGGAGAGAATCTTAGAAGCAGCAAGAGAAAAGGAGACAGTTACCTACAAAGGAATTCCCATAAGACTGTCAGCTGATTTCTCAAAAGAGACCTTTCAGGCAAGAAGGGGCTGGAAAGAAGTATACCAAGTCATGAAAGGCAAGGACCTACATCCAAGAATATTCTATCCAGAAAAACTTTCATTTAGAATGGAAAGGCAGATAAAGTGCTTCTCAGATAAGGTCAAGTTCAAGGATTTCATCATCACCTGGCCTTTATTATATGAAATGTTAAAGGGACTTATATAAGGCATGGAGGAATATCAGCAGGGGAGTGGGAGGCGGAGAGAGGAGGAAAAATTACAGAGAATAAGTAGCATAAACGGTAGGCAGTAAACAGACAAGGGGAGGTTAAGAATAGTGCAGGAAATGTAGAAGCCAAAGAACTTATGTGTATGACCCATGGACAAAAACTAAAGGGCGTGGAACAGGGCAACAGAATGTGGGGCAGAAGGGAATGGGGGGGATGGGACAACTGTAATAGCATAATCAATAAAATATATTAAAAATAAATAAAAATAAAAGGCCAAGGAAATATTGGCAGATGCAATAAAGTGATTGATTGCCTATTACACCCAGACGCTGTGCTGTGTTACATACATTATATCAAAGATTCAGCAAAATTCTACCAAAATCCCCACTTTCCATATGAGAAGTCTGAGATTCAGTTAGATTAATGTTATTTTCCCCAGACTTATGTGTCATATCAGCAGTAACTACCAAATACTAAAGCATTTCTTTATGCCTGTGCTCATTCAACCCTCAGATGCATTTTGTTTTATCCCCACTGTACATAAAAGGAATCTGCAGTTCACAGAGGTAAATTCTCCAGAGACATATAGACAGTAGCTGGCAGTGCTAGGATTGTGATGCAAGTCTGGTCCTAAAGCCCTGAATCTTATTTGCTCTTGATGTTTGATTAAGTTTCTGTACAGCCTCGTCTGAGTAATCCTATAAGGGTTACAGCAGCCATTCCAGCATTGTCACATGACCCTGGTGACCAACTTTCACAGCAGCAGTCTGGGGACGGGGACCCATCAGGCAGTCAGAGGGATGTTTCATAAGATTGCTTTAACTTTGATATTACACATTGCCAAGAGCTGGCGGGAATTGCAACAAAAGAAAAAAGAACTCTTATCTCAAGGCATAACACCTATATTACTAGTGGTGCTTCTGAAAGGAGACAGTAAATATAAATAGCAAATAGATGTCCTTAAAAATTACAGATCAAATGATACCTGGGTAAAATGGTTTGAAAAGTCCAGGTGCTGGCATGTATTTTGCTTATCTTATAACAAAGGAACTCATACATAACCCTTCTTTCTATCCATATTTCAACATAGCTTAATATTGGGACACGGAAAGGACCCTGCGCATGGTCTTTCTCTGGCTACGCAGAGAATATCATAGTGAGAGGTAAAGAATTTTTAATAAGACGATCCATCTATTTTCCTAGTCCACACAGATAGCAGATGCAATCTGCACATGATAAATCATGTTCAAAAAATGAACATCATTTCATTCCTTATGAATGAAAATAAGCTGTGATTTATAATACAGTGCCCTATGTCTACAGGCAGGCCTCAAATGATTAATCATCTCAAATAAAATATTATTCAGAAGCAGTTACCTAACAAATTTATTTATATATATTATATATATACTTATATATTTATATATAATATATATTTATTTATATATTTATATATATTTAACAATATCAAATAGCTTCAGCCTATTGTAAATATTTAATAAATTCAAGCACAAATATTTGTCAGTGTTTTTATGTGGAAGATTAATTACTATTAAAAATAAATTCATAAATAAGCTTAGATCCCAAAGGCCAGTGCACTTCTGAGTTTTGGGCTAGATCAGATTCTCTATTGCTCAGAAAAAATATCTGAAATAGTCCTCTAACCAATAAGCACATTTAATGATGCTCTACAATTTAAAATAATATTGTCATTTATTAGGGTCCATATTTTCTAATTTTACATTTTTTCTCTAGTTTATATTTTAAAGTTGTTCTTTATATTTTACTATTATTTTATTGTGAAGTCCTTTCTAGAAAAATGTCTTAATACTTTATTATCTAAGTAGATTAAATAATTAAATTCAATTTTTAAAAAGTTATTATTTCTGCCTGGGTGACTTTGGGCATAAATTCTCTGAGTTTCGTTTCTTATTTATAAATCAAGGATATTAAACTATTTAACTCCTATTGTTCTTTTCAAATAAATGTAATGATATAAATGTATGATATAAATGTAACATTCTAATATCCAAATAAAATGAAAGATATTTCTACAAAAATAAATAAGGTATTTTAAGGGTCTGGAAAGTTGCCATATTGTGAAAAGAGCAAGCTTAGGGTCTATCAGGAGTTGGTTTGGGTGTTAATGTGGTTTGCTTAATAGGCAATTCTGTGAATCAGCGGATATGTGTTTGGGCTCCATGGGTGTATAAATGTTATTTAAAGCCGTGGCTATTTTTTGGCTCTCAAAGTACATAATCAGAAATAGACAAGTTGTGAAATATACATATAAATGTGCGAATTAACATGCCAACCACTTTTTGTAGATAAAATCTGCATTGTATAGTCAATTTTTGCCTAAATGGAGATTCATTACAATAGATTGATTATTAAACCCTGGAGGGAATAGGCATCTTTCCATCTCTACTGTTCAGCAAAGTCCTTATTTGTTTAATGAATTGTATTAAATGTTATAAAAGAACCAACCTCTTTTCTGCATTTTCCCTACAGCTAAGAGTCTGTTTGCTTTGAGATGGGTATTTTATCAATTTTCCCTTCTGACTCTCACCATCTTCATCCCCAAACTATCAACCCAGTCTTTAGTAAAATGATCAAATCATGAGACTTTCTATCATGTTGCATCTTAATTGCCCTTCAAATGACAAGTATCAAATCAATCATCAGATTAACTATTCATAATTATGTAGGATTTTCTTTGTTACAAAGTCAGCAAATTACTCTTGATTTGAGCTAATGACTTGAAACTTATGTTACAGAATCCAAGGTTAAGAGTACTCATAAAAATAAGTTGTGTATGAATCTGCCTGCAAGCCAGATCCTGAATCTGCCAGACACATTCCCACATGGAGAAGAAAAAAACGACAGACCTTCTACAGGCTTATAATCTTATCCTACTGACTGACAACATAAAAAGAAAGAAAATTAAATAAATTAATCTACATCATAAATTTAAAAAAAAAAATCTTATCCTATGGCCTGAGAAAACTCTGTGTTTTTAAAAGACCTTTAATTTAAGTCTATCAGTCTACCATTTCAGGAAGATCTTGAAGAGCCCTCAGTGCAGTTCTCTGTATTTAGATTTTTTTATTCAAAAGAGAAATCTCCATTCTAGTGAAACATTTGGGTCAGAATATACTAAGAAAATGAAACTCTTTACTATGATGCACACAATAAAACTTTTATAAAATGAAGAAGAAGAAAAAGAAGCACCACACTATACAATTTCTCTGTAACTAGCTCAATAAGTATTAAAGAGAATAAGTTATCCCATAACTGCATATTATTTTACAGTTGATTTATCACATTTTTCTACTGGTTGACATTATCCTTAGAAACAGCATACTACAAATCATCCTAATCAATGCATGTATGTAAACATATCTTAAATTTTATTAGGTATTGCCAGATTTCTTTTCACCCTCCATTCTTAAGGGCTATATATATATATATATATATATATATATATATCCATTTTTTCAATAAAATCTGAATCATAATCTAGGATATTTTCTCTTGAAATTGATGATAATTCTAGAGATAACAGGCTGGAGTACCATTCTGTCCTTCACCCAGCTCTCTCATTGACTCAGGAGGAGTAAGTAACTAGGGCAGAAAATTATTCTATAATAGTCTTTAATTTTCAGATGGGAGTAAAAGTAATTACAACTCACTTTTCATTTTATTTTTAATCCAAATACAATATCCCTGAGCCAAACCTATCAGCACCATAGCATTTGTTACTTTCTCTTATTAATTGGGAATCACAATACGCAACTCATTTTCTACATACCTGGGAATGTAGTCTTCAGAGTACCTGTATATTGTACCTGAAAGATATGCAAAATAGACAAATTAAAAGAAGTTTTGACATGTATTTGTTAAATCTCCTAGAAGGGGTTGTGAGGGGAACTTAGCCTCAATGTCAGCTAACCTCTTGAATCAAGCCATTTGGTCACCACTGTTTGAACTAGAGACAATGATCATCTCCCATTTGGGCCAATCACAACCCATATACTCTCTTGGAAATTTGGGAGTGAAACACAGGGCAGAAAAAGAAAGGAAATAATACAAATTAGAGCAGAATTGAATGAAACAGAGAACAAAAATACTATACAAAAAATTAATACAACAAAGAGCTGGCTCTTTGAAAAAATTAAAAACTGACAAACCCCTGGTTAGAATCACTAAGGAAAAAAAGAAAATACTCATCATATAAACAAAATGAGAAATGAAAAATGAGAAGTTGCCACAGATATTGCAGATAATACAAAGGATCATACTAAAATACTATGAAAGACTATACGCCACTAAATTAAAAAACATAGAAGAAATGGGTAAGTTCCTAGAAGTATATAACCTTCCTAGAATGAATCATGAAGAACTGGAAAATCTAAATAGACCAATCAACAATGAGGAAATTGAAAGAACCACCAAAACCTCTGAAAAAGTAAAAGTCCAGGCTTCACTAGAGAATTCTACCAAACATTCAAAGAAGATTTGATACCCATCCTTCTCAAACTCTTCCAAAAAACTGAAGAAATGGCAATACTTCCTAACACATTTTATGAGGCCAACATAACCCAGATACCAAAACCTGGCAAGGATAACACATATATACATACTCACACATACTACAGACCAATATCTCTGGTTAATATAACAAAAATCTTAAACAAAATACTAGTAAATCAAATACAACAATACATTAAAAAAATAATACATCACAAACAACTGGGGTTCATTCCAGGAGCACAAGAAGTGCTCAACATACATAGATCAATCAATGTACCACACCACATTAAAACAAAGAATAAAATCATATGATCTTATCAATAGGTGCAGAAAAAACATTTGATAAGATACAACATTCATTTATGATTAAAACACTTAATAAAATGGGTACGAAAAAAGTACCTCAACATAATAAAAGCCATATATGATAAACCCTCAGCTATACCATGTTCAATGGCAAAAAACTGAAAGCTTTTTCTCTAAAATCAATACAAGAATGTCCACTGTCACCACTCTTATTTAACACAGTCCTGGAAGTCCTGGCTAGAGCAGTCAGGCAAGAGAAAGAAATAAGAGGCATCCCAATTAGGGATGAAGAAGCAAAAGCGTCACTGTTTTGCAGATGACACAGTACTAGGCTCCACCAAAAATCTATTTGTTTATTGTCACTAGAAACAAAATATTTGTTTCTAGTGACAATAAACAAATACAGTCAAGTTTCAGAATACCAAATCAATGTACAAAAATCCTATATACTAACAATTAAACTTCAGAAAAAGAAATAAAAAAACCAATTTCTTTTGTAATTGCAGTGAAAAGAATAGAATACGTAGGAATAGACTTGAAACTAATATGATCTTATTAACCACTGTCACCTCAATAAATTTAATGTTTGAAAAAACAGCAAAGTGTCTTTTAAAAGAAACAGCCGGGGCGCTGCCGTGACAGGAGTGACGAGTGGGTGTGGGGCTGTAAAACCGTGAGCAAATTATGTGCCAACTGAAAGAAAGTAACCCAGGCAGTGGTTCAAAGGCAAATGAAAGGAAATATTTTTATTGTAAATTAAATATATGTATTCAAAATTTAAAAAATAATTTCCAGACATTTTAAAGTGAAAAACAGTAGATTTATAAGAAATTATTGAGGGACATTAAGGTAAGTACAGCTTTAATAAGACCAATATTATAAAGAAGTGTGTCTTATCTGTTCATCAGTAAGTTTTCTTTGATGTTGAACTGGATGGATGTATATAATATTATATTTATTTTATTTTGATTAGATATGATTTAACCTGACATTAAATTAAAGCCAAAATTTTGTAGAAGTTGCTTTTATAAAAATGAAGCCCAGTATTATCTAAGTCTCTGACAATGACTCAGATACAGTAGGGACCAAATAAAGGTCTTTCAGCCTTAACATATGAAAAACACTGGGTACTGGTAAGGAACTAGCACAAACATTTCCAAATAATTGAATGAATCATCAAACAACTACATAGATTACTTTTAGGTAGATTTATATACGACAAAATTAAGCTATTCTCCAGAGAGGTCGTTAATTGTTAGAGAGGCATTATTGGAACAACATCAAAATCATCACATTGGAGGATAAAATGGACATGTCACATGTCAATGTGTTTGGAATAATTCTGTGAAGAACCAAATGCGGGAAGTTTTTGAAAACATACCCACAGAGCAGCTGTGGGACCAAAAATGATGAATGTAATCCACTGGGGGTATATCTAAAATACTCCTCGGCTAGCCAACAGGAAATGCCCTAGCAAGAGCTGCATATAAAAAATGCAGTTGTTTTCAATCACCTTCAGATTAGTCCTGTGAATTTGCAATCACACAGACGTAGGGAGAAGCAGAGCGATGTCTGCTGTTGCACAAAACCACAAGCTAGTGGAAGAGTGAGAAACGTAAACAATTTCGATGAGCATAAGAATAAAAATTAGTTAATACAGGCCAAAAAAATTGTAAGCTAGAAAATATAAAATATGTGGGGGTTTTTTGATATCACAGAAATGTTTATACTCAGGTAATCAATAATTATTCAGATTTGTCTAAAATTAAAGTGCATATCATATACAAGAGTAGCCTGATGTATCATGGAAAAAATTCAGGGTGAGAAATAAGAAGACTTTGGTTTTAAGTATTAGTTCTTCCATGTATTTGCCATGTGACAACATGCAAATCACTTCAAAACTCTGTTCTTGGTTTACCCATAAGTAAGGATAATAATGTCTACATCAGGCAAGTAAATGTAGGAGATAAATAAAACAATTTTTGTAAAAATCTCATAGAAAATGACTAAGGTAATTTTTAATACTATACATTCTCAATGCATATCACATAACAAACTGCAATTTAATTGTGCTGATTTCAATTGGGAAGTTTCTCCATTAAATGGATTGGCTGAAAACAACGGATATAAGTACGATGCTATTCTGACGATGAAATATTTATAAGTAAAGCTTGATTTAGAATGAAATAACCAAATCTCACCTTTAGCAGAGGGGTTGTCACCAACTGAATATTGAATTGAAAGAAAAGATAAAAAATAAAGAAGTGAAAAAAATAAAGAGTGACATTACTTAGAGTAAGAAAAAATAAATATGGAGTAAAAACATTCCCCCAAACAAAGACTTTAGAGAATAATGTGTGTTTTCCATGGCAGTGGTTGGAGAGTGAATGCTGGTGCCTGGAACGTCCCCTGGAGTGACGGGTGAAAGGAGAGATCTACAGAATGCAAATGTGGTTGGACGTATTATCACCAGAGAACAGCAAAAGAGAGTTTTAGATCAAAAAGATTTGTTACCAAAAAAGCGGAAGCACTTATGTAAAGGATGCAATATACAAATGTAATGTTTAGGTAAAATGAAATGAACTAAAACAATGTGAAGAAAAAAATAACTAACAGGTAAAAAAATTATATTGCAAGACCAACCATTTTGAAGAAGCTCCCTGAAGGGGGGAACTCTAAAGAAAAGTTCAAGGACACCGCCCCATTCCAGGCGGCTCTTAGGGCTTACATGTGTCATCTGGAGTTGGACACTCGGGGCACGTGTAGTTTCCGTTTTATAATGCTTACTATACAAAGTGTAATAGAATATGATCTCCTTAAAAAGGGGAGTAGTAGTCAAAAGTCTAAAGGTGCCAGCTAAGGAGAAAGGTCAGCAAGCCCAGGCTCCTGAAAAGGGCTTGCTCTGACATAAGGGCTTCCAAGTTTATTTACAAATAACTGGAATGATTTAAAAGCTACCTAATCATTTCAATAATAATCAGTAAACCAAAAATGCAGTTCTAATTTAGCTGTAAAGCAGTTACACTTGCAAGACTCTGTCTGAGAAGAGCTGGGTGAGTTTTCATAACCCTCCCCTGTGATTCAGATACAAACGCTTTGTTTGTTTCTGGTTCACGGTTAAGAGGGTGTGAGCGAACAGTTGCTTTTATGTTTTCCCCTTTACAGTGTGCACCCTTCCATGCACAATGCATAACAACAAGAAACAACAGCACATGGCTGAAACTTCATAACAAAAACAGATTTGATACATATTTAATGTGAAAAATGTGCCATAATTTTCTAGTGAATAGGAGATATACTGATAAGACTTTGATGTATGAGCAAATCATACACTTGTTTTATCCTTCTCAAAACAGAGGAGAAAGGCCGGATAAAGAATTTTTATATATATATATATATATATATATATATATATGAGAAAAAAATGGATGCAATCCTATCAGAAAGAAAGGGATGAACATAACCTTCCTAAAGAACAGATTTGGACCAAGAATCACATAAAAAGCGAAAGATTTATTTTGGGGGGATGGAAGAATTGCATTTCAAAGCTTCTACCTAGCACTGCTACAGAAAACATCAAGGAGAGGCTTATCTTGTCTATCTGATTGAATGTGAAGATATTACATTGTTGCTCAGATAAGGTTGTTTTTTGTAAGCTATTTAATACACAAGCAGAGCTTACCCACTGACTATTTGCCAAGGTGGAGTCATATCTTGCAAATTTCTTAGCCACAAAGAATAGCCCAAAGATGCAAAAATAAAAAGTTATAGGAGGCCAGATACAGGGGTATTGCATTCCCACACCAACCGGCAGAAAAGCTGGCTAACAGGATGAAATCTCTTCTAGTTTATCTGTCTAGCAGAAACAAAGCAAGGAGGAATCTTCAAGAAACAGGAAAAAAGTCCATTTGCAGAGCTAATCCCAAATCCACCTGGAATCTCCGGGTGAGAAAGAAAGATAGTGCTAATAGAAAGGAAGGCAGTTATTACTAATACTTGGGGAAAGATATGAGGAGAAGTTGAGGAGGTGGGAAGGGACAGTAGTCAGAAAAAATGGAGAGGACAGGAATGAGGGACATTCTTTCAGGATAAATAAACATTGCTCCAAGGCTAATCTCAGGTTTGCACACAATACAGTGCAAGACCCAGGGTTGTGTGCACCACCTCAGGAGGATACATTGTATCTCAAATAAAATAATTTGCAATAGGTTAATGTTTAGAACCAATTCCATGAAAGCTTACAGAAAACTCTCTAAAATGAACTTGTATGCAACTTAAATGAACACAGCAGTTATTGCTAAAACTCAGGTGATTCTACAGTCATGTTAATGAAATAGAGATGGGGACAAGACAAGAGATGGGAGCGGGAGAGGGCCTAGAGGGTATAGCAATGATGGGAGCAGAGAAGGAGCCAGAGGAACTAATGTTCACTGAAATAATGGACATTAAAATTAAATGGTGCAACGTTGCCGTAGTGAGTTCTTAACGAATGTTTGTGGAATGAGGGTAAGAAGCACCAGGGCCACCAGGAATGGTGATGTGGGCCGTACACTGTCCAGGACCGACCGACTAGGTCCCTACCACTGTTCTCAGTAGTCCCTCCTTATCTGTGGTTTCAATTACCCACAGTCAACTGTGGTTCAAAATTATTAAATAGAAAACTCCAGAATAAACAACTCGTACACTTTAAATTGCATGCTAATCTAAGTAGCATGATTGAGTCTCAAGCAGTCCCGCTATGTCCCCCTGGGTCGTGAATCACCGAATCACCCCTTCGTCCAGCCCATCTACATTGTGTACACTCCCTCCCATTGGTCACTTAGTAGCTCTCTCAGCAGATTAACTGTCACAGTGTCACAGTGCTTGTGTTTAAGTAACCCTTATTTTATTGTAATATTTCTAATTTAATATTCCTGTTGTTAATCTCCTACAGTGCTTAGTATAAAAATTAAACTTTATCATAGGTACATACATATGCAAAAACACATAGTATATATGTAAGGTTTGGTACTAACCACAGTTTTGGGTATCCACTGGGGATCTGGAACATGTCCCCATTACTAAGGGGGACCACTGTGTTCATATAGTTATATATACAAACCCTATAGTCTAGATGATATTTACAACATTTTGTAATGAGGAAAATGAAACTCAGGGAATTTATACTACTTGCATAAGATCTCCCAGGTAAATATTAAAAGCAGAGTTTTAATTCAATGTCAGGTTGACTTCAAAAGTCATGATGTTAAAAACAATTGAAAGAACTGAAATCAATTTCTAAAAATACATCAATGAATATAATTTATTATTCTCTGTTTCTGAAAAAGGTCTAGTCAAGGAACATGTGTAAAAAATTGGGACAACTATAGCTAACAACAATAAAAAAAATATTTCCCTCTATACTGCTTATAGGCAATAGGTTCATTTAGGGTAGGCCAGAGGCAGTAAGGGTTTGTACAACTGAAAAAAAACAACCTGTCTTTAAAAAAAAATTAAAAGCCTGCTACTGCCTTTTAGCAGAGTGATTAACTGATCATTCATTATAAGCAAACAATTCCCCAAAGCAGTTTGTATCGTGGAAAAATGATGTGGATATGCATAAATAAATTTTAATGCACAAACTATCAAAAATGAGATTTGGAAAACCCACTTGTTACTCGACCCCATATAAATCTCCACAGGATTACCACTAGAATCAATGGAAAAATGAATATTGTCCAAATGCTTGTTGTCCTGGTTTCCACCTTAAATTTCTTTACCTCTGTGGTTCTCAACTCGCCTTTCTAACTCAGGTGAAAATATTGTCTGCCTTCATAAAATATTTTCATTAAAATTTAAAATATATTCATTTTAAGTGATTATATACAGAAAGGTACTACTCTTGGCTCATTTTTTTCTACAAAGTAAGGAAATTTTTGGAAGAAAATATCTGATGATGGTTCATTTGTACATCTGATGTAAACTTTGAAAAATATTTTATTATAAAAGTAAATCACTAAAGTCATTACTAATGAAAAAGTGTTGCTTGCCTGAACTTTTCTCTGAGGCATACAAATGATATGATAGGGATCCTAAAAAAGTCTTGGGTTCCTGGCCGAGGACATTTGGTCAACAACACAAAAGCAGCATGCACTGGTAGAAACCATTTCGGACAGAGAATTAGAAAAACTGAGCACCTATCCATGATTTTGCTATTAAATAGATGTATGATCTCAGCTATGTCACTTTTCTAGTGCCTCTCATTTGTTTTCAAACTCACATGGCAATGATGCCTTCCTTTTCATATTTTGTATCAGCATTGTCAGCATTGAAGAAAACACCCTGAGAACCAAGAAGTCACCCCAGAATCTGACCATTGTTCTAAATTAGCTGTATGCAATTTTTCTTGGTTACACGTATCTAACTTAGCTTAGTTAACTTTATTTTATTTCTTTTCATTGGTTAAGAGAAAATGTACTTATCTTTTCTATTTGTTTACTGCCACCTAAATGTTCTGCCCCAGTTATTTTTTTGGCTCTAGAATATTCAGTCCCCTCCCCCAAATTGTTGAACTTTCATATTTTTCTTTTCTTTTATTGTTGTTCTATTACAGTTGTCCCAATTTTCACCCGTTGCTCTCCCCTGCCCTGCCCTCCCCCTCTGTCAGTCCCTACAGTGTTGTTCTTATCCATGGGTCCTTTATACAGGTTCCTTGACTTGACCCTTCCCCTTCTTTACCCCATTACCCTCCTCCCCCCTCCCCTCTGGTCACTGTCAGTTTGTTCTTTATTTCTATGTCTTTGGTTCTATTTTGCTTGCTTGTTTGTTTTGTTGATATAGATGAGATCATATAGTGTCTGCATTTCACCACCTGGCTTATTTCACTTAGCATAATGCTCTCCAGTTCCATCCATGCTGCCATGAAGGGTAGGAGTTCCTTCTTTCTTTCTGCTGTGTAGTATTCCATTGTGTAAATGTACCGCAGTTTTTTTGATCCACTCATTTACTAACGAGCACGTTCATTTTTCTATCCATTCATCCATCATCCATCATGCATCCATCCATCCATCCAATCCATTCACAAATTCATTGCACATATATTGAATGCCTACATTGTGCAAAGATTGTGTTTTGCTGGGCATTCCACTATTTCAATAATGCAAAGGGGGTTAAATTCATGGTTAAAACTGCTGTCCTGCTTATTGAAAAGAAAAGCAGACAGTGGCAGGTCCCCTTGACCTTCCCTCCTCACCCCTGGGAGTGTTTAAAAACAAGCACATGGCTCAGTCTATTGCTTTTTCAGTTTCCTTTTTGTCCCAAAGAGCCGTTTGTATTTTAGAGGCCCTGACTGATGCTGAGAAGTTTGAATAGGCTTGAGTGGAACCTTAAAGAGTTAGTCTTCAATTTTCTCATCACACATCAGAGAGAATCTTTATGGCTGTACCAGAATAGGCTAATTTTATAGGTTGTTCCACTGGAAGAGGAAAAATATGTTTTATCAGGACAATATCTTCCTACTCTATAACTTAAGGCAGAGATAAAGTTAAAACTGGGAATCTTTTACATTTCTAATATGATTATATTCTTAAATTAGGAGAACCTGTAGGGTGAAAAATGTATCAAATAGATTTTCTACAGTTAAAAATATCCTGTTGGATAACATTTTATAAAATTGTCTGCTGTCATTTTCCAGTGAATCAGTCTCAATTCAAGGAGGCCCCTCTGGCTATTTCTCAAAATGTCTTACCTTGTTTCTGCTTTTCCAGATAGTGGGAAATGTTGAAGATCAGTGATATAACCAAAGCTAAAACCAAGGAGACTAGAATTGCCCAGACATAAAACTGGCATCCAGAGTTTGCTGTGAAACAAAACAAACATACTCTTAATATAGGTACTGGACTTATTGGGGAAATCACTTCATAAACCACATAGAGGTCTAATTGCTATACTGTACATCTGAAATTAATATAAAATAATACTGAATGTCAACTATAAATGAAAAATAAAAGTAAATAAAATATGCTGTCAAATCAAATATGTATATTGTAGCTGCTTACCTATTTGTTTTGAACTAGGTATTTTACACAATTAAAACTATTGAATTTATTCACAAAAAAGGACAAATCCTCTGCCAAGAAATTAACTAACATTGAAAGCCAAAGACTTCTTACAGATTTCAGAATGGGTATTGATAAAGGTCCCTGCATTCAACATGGGCAAAAGGAAGCATTCTTAGTGTTAATGACAAAGAAAACATTTTTAGTCTGGCTACTAAAATTTGACAACTGGTGATTGATCATAAAAACTTTGGTTCAAAATCAAGAATATTCAAATTACTCAGAATAGTAATTTGCTATACTTTTGCCCTTTCTTTCATCCTTAGACTATAATCATACTTGCTTTCAGTATTTACGTAAAACTACTTACTCCCTTCTGTTATTCCCAGTAGTATAAGATATTGTGTGTTGGGATAAATCAGTAATTCTGGAATGACAGAAATCCAGTTTTGTCAACACTGGCCATAAAGAGCTTTTCTCATATTGTTTAGATCCCCATGAATGGATAATGGAGAATTCATTATGTCTCCCTTTCTCTTCTGTGAAGGCTTCTTTTTTCATTCCTGAGCCATAAACGGGTTTCTGTGGGATTTAATTGCCTATTAGTTGTCCTTGATTGTTTATGGCAATCTTTACACATATATGAGTGACTACTAAGATAATCAGCTTGATTTTATATATATAACATATATTATACATAAATTATACAACTTACTGTATACAAAATTATTTATATGTATATATAATATATAATATAAACATATGTATATATTACATATTAGCCTAATTATATATATTAACCTAATATATATGAATCTAATATTATAATCAGCTTTTAGATTATAATATACATATTATAATTAAGTTAATCATCTTAGTAGTCATATACCCATATGAATGCTGACCTCAGAAAAGTAACTCGTGATTCTATAATACTGTATATCTATGGGTTCAACCAGTATTAATTAGACGTTTCTTCTGTGCCAGAAGCTATGCCCGATGTTAGGGAACCAAAGATAAAGGAAACAGCATCTTGCTTTCAAGGAACTCTCTGTTTAGTTGGGGGTGGAGAAGGGGCAAAAATGTACAAATGCATAATTAGAAATTCAGGAAATCAGTATGTAAATAGCTACAACAGAGATTGTGTACCTTCCAATCCCAACTCCCTGTGACTATCCAAAATACAAAACCATTTTAAGCTCTTTCAAAAAATCCAAATTCTGACATTAAACACAATAAATAGAACAAGCAAAATCTTAATAGGAGGAAAATTAATTTTGCTTTCCTAATCTGTCTTTAAATCATCCAATAAAGAATACCTATACCCAAATGTTCTTTGTGCTGCTCTGTTTTACTTATAATCTTTATCTCAAATTTGACGTTTGAATGGCTAATCACTTTCTTTTTTTAAGTATATTTTATTGATTATGCTATTACAGTTTCCCAAGTTTTTCTTCTTTATCCTCCCTCTGCCCTGTACCCCCCAACCCTCCAGCATTCCCCCTCCCCTTAGTTCATATTCATGGGTTGTACATGTAAGTTCTTTGAATTCTCTGTTTTCTATACCATTCTTAACTTCTCTGTGTCTATTTTATACTTACCAATTATGCTTCTTATTCCCTGTACCTCCCCCCGTTCTTCCCCTTCCCCTCCCCACTGAAATCCCTCCATATGATCTCCATTTCTCTGATCCTATTCCTGTTCTGGTTGTTTGCTTAGTATTTGTTTTCATTTTTTTTTTGAGGGGGGGTGTCAGTTGTTGATAGTTGTGAGGTTGTTGTCATTTTACTGTTTCATAGTTTTTGATTTTCTTCAATTTCTTAGGTGAATCCCTTTAACATTTCATATAGTAGGGGTTTGGTGATGATGAATGGCTTATCACTTTCTTTGAATCCCTGTTGTCCTTGCCATGGTTGCTGAACTGCCCTTAGTGGTCCTGTGTATTTTGGTTGGCTTTATTTATTTATTGGTATTTATTTATTCATTTATTTATTTTATTTTTATTGACTTCATTGAGGTGACACTGGTTAACAAATTTATACATGTTTCAGGTGCAAAATTCTGCATCACAACATCTGTGCCTGTATTGTGTTCACCACTCCAAGTCAAGTCTCTATCCATCACCATTTGTCCCTCCTATGCCTTCCTCCACCTCAGCAAGCACCGCACTGTTGTCCACCTGCTCTCTAAGCATAGGGGTGATTAAATACAAAAGGTATATCGATGTATTCATGATATAGATGTACATATGCATATAATTTGCATATCACATTCTTCTATACATTGCTTTTGTTTGAACTAGTCTGTGGCTCTTACAACACCAGCAAATCTGCCTACTAATGTTTGCTACCTCCTCTCTAATTTTGTACTGTTAGTTAGAGGTTCAATATACTGTATGCTGCACAAAAAATGGGAGGGTTTCTGCCTTCTACTCTGCAGTGCCAGACATAAAATATATGATTTATAAAAAAAATTTCAAGAATTAATAAATAGGAAAAGTTAAATAATGGTAGGAAAATGTATGAATTTCTTTTCTTTAAATTTTTTTATATTACATAAAGTAAAAGAAAATTGAGAAGACTTGAACAGCCTTTTATCTTCTGTAATAGCACTACCAATTAATTTGTTTAAAAATACTAAGGTTTGGAGGGGACTAATTTATTCATTAAGAACATAATCCTATAAATATTTATGATGATTCTATAACATAATATTTATTAACTTTTAAATATAATAATCGTAGGTATTGTATGGTACTGCATATATTCCTAGAATGATTTATTTGCTATTTATGTTTAATTATATATTTTGAAAAAGCCACAGTGACTTCTGAGTGTAAATTTAAAAAATTCCAGCAATATTAGAATATAAAATAACATGTAAGTTCCTTTATTAATACGTAAATGAGACACTAACATTAAACTAATTGGCTTTTTAAAAATAGTACCACTGTGGGGGATATTTACCATGCTAGTATGTTAATTTTAGCACTTACATAGAATTCCACAGTATTTGCTATAATATAATTTATCTACTCATCTCTTTAAGAGGAACGTTCTGATGTTTTAAAATGGTTTTCTCCTATAAACAAAACACAAAACATTCCATTGGACATTTTATGCATATGTGGGCTATTTGTAGAGGATGGTCCTGAGAATAGAATTGCTGTGTCAAAGGGAATTTTGAAAGCACTCTTTCAGGGAGCGATTGATCCCCACCTCCCGTAGGTAATACTCCCTCTCAGGTGGCTGCTTTAATATAATTGTGGAAAATGGGGCCAGCAAGTTGTCTCACTTGTCAGATGGGTCTCAGTTTCCCTCTTTGCTGTCATAATACAATTTTATAAAAATATTAATTTCTGATTTCTATCATTAAATGGATGATTTTTATTATTAAAGACTTTTCTTCTTGAGTATGTCATGGAAACACAGTCTAGGTACAGTTCTAAGTCCTTTCACATTTTAAAGCAATATGAGGGCACACACTATATTTTTCTATTGAAAAACAGAAAAAAATATTTCAGGTTATTCAGAAAGCCAAAGTAGACTGTATTCATTCACTCTCTAAAGTCATTGTATTTGGGGACATTAAAATAAATGAACTTTAACTGTTACATCACCCATGTTGAATGTTATATGGCAATTACTGAACTTAGATAGGCAAAAACAAAAAGATAAGAATGACCCCAATCTTATTATCCAGAGATGATCACTGTGCAGTTTGTTTAATTTGTTTCCAAGCTTATTATTCTCTCTGTAGAAATTATTGCAGATGGAGACGTAGGGCTCAATTGTATGGACTACACTGTTACTCACTTTCCACTGAGGGCTCCTTTTCCTCTCTCAAAATATGCTTCTATCTCCTTTAGCGGCCCTGCATTCCACTGCATGGGTTTCCCATAATTTATTTAAACATTCCCTTATTGTAAGATATTTAAGTTGCTTCTAATCTTTAGTTATATAAACAATGTTGTGATGAATATCTTTAGCTAAAGCTATATACTCATCTTAGGATTTTTAGGTAAGAATTCCTGAAGATGAATTGCTGGGTCAAAGGATATACACATTTTAAAGGATTTTGACATCTTGATGTTCACGGTTTTAAAACACAATACTAAGCTAACTGTTCTCAGGTCAGTCTGCCCTCTTTCACATTAGTTCAGTTGGCCCTGACATATATTTATCGCTCTTGTTCAATCCACACTACATCAGCTACCACTCAGGATCTAGCTCTCTCCTTCCACCCACTGTCCTCATACATTCCACTCCTCCGTGATTTCTGGAGAAAGTTGTCTCCTTGTCTTCTTTCTGAAGTCTATGACATAGGTCTTTCAAAAGAAGGTGCCTGTTCCTGTTTTTGCCCTAAATATACAGGACATCACACTTCCTTTCCTTACCATGATCTATTTCTACAAGATGTTATTTTAGGATTCTTTAGGCTGCAAGTCTTTTAGGACTTGTCTGCTATCCTCACCTGATAATACACCATGTTTCAGTCATTCTGAAGCACTTGCAATTTTCAACAGACATTATATTTACCATTTTGTTTCTTTATGTCTCTGCGCATTTGTTCATTTGTCTGAAATACCTCTCACCTCATCTGTTCCTAACCATCCTTCAAGTCTACCTTCTCTCTGAAGCATTCACTCAGTGCTGCCTGTCCCCCACCAAGTGACATCCTATTTATCCCTTTATATTTCAACAAGTATTGACTTAATCATTTATATAAAAAATCTGTCCCCAGTAGTCTCTTAAGTTCCCAAGAGACAGAAAAATTGTCATATTTATCTTCAACTTCATGCCTCATTTCTTCATTGTACCTATTTTTATGGGAATTAAATGAATTAAAATATATAACGAGATTTGGAGTGTAGTGTCTCTCAGTAATATTTAATGCTCAATAATGTTAGCTATTGTTTTTCTTTTTATTATTATCTTACTACCAGTAAGACTCCTACCATCATTTCTGCAACCTATTCAGCCCAAAGTAGGTGCTCACTAAACATGTTTCAACTGACTAAATAAATGAAAAGTGGAGTAAAGAAGGGTAATGTAATGATGGGCTGACAGGAAGGTTCTAACCAAATGTGAGGTCCAGAAACATCCACAACCCAAGAAAGATATGATGAAGATTCTATTACACTTTTCTACAGTGCTACTGAGAAAGGACCCTCCTCCCAGAAGCTAGGGAATAGAACCTGTGAGAGAAGAGGAATGCATTAGGCCTCCGTGGCTCTGGTGAAAGCTCTCATCAACAAATCCTAATTCTCTCTTCTGTGAATCTGTGTTTATAAAAAAACCTACTGAGAATTAGTTTGTTTCTTAGGAAGCATGATACAAGAAAGTTCGTGCTAACAGCTCACTATCTGACTAGATTTATGAGAGTAGTTACCACTATAAATAAGAGATTTTATTATTATTTTTTTAATCATTGGGGAGTTGTAGTAGAGTGAGTATAATCTCTGGAAAAGAAATTTAGGAAATACCACAAGTTGAGATAAGCTGTATGAGCCCAATCACAACCCTAGGAAATATGTGTTTGCATAAAATTGGGATGTTAATAAGCTGTGCCAAGGTGAGCAGAGAACATGTCCTCATAGACCGTGTCATGATTTTAAGCTTAGAATGGGAGGTGCTGTCATTCTCTTCTTTTCAATGTTTGCCTTAAGGACCTAAAGGGTTATTTTTACTTGTTAAGTGTACATCCTCCAACTTTGAGAACAGACAAATGGATTTTTCTTACATGCTGATAACATGGTTTTACCTTTATAAACCCAGTCATGAAATAGTTGTTTTTTCTAGCTATTATTAAGGAAAGAGTGGCTGTTTTTGGCAGATGTCCATCTTCTTTCGCCTAGTAATTATAAATCATGGTATAGTATAGTATAGCACAGTGTAGTATAACTTGCCTGAGGACACATTTCATAACTAATTTATTACTATGGAGTTAACCAGAAAGATGCCTTGCTTAAAATTAAACATTTAAGAAATGTCTTAATAGTTTACCTTTGGCCAAATTGGGTGCTTCGTAACCTTGCTTTAGAAATAGCCCAGTCTAGAAATTATGACATCAAATCTCTACGACATATGTTTTGGGACCTTGACCATGCTCTCATACACATACTGAAAAGATGCAAAACTGATTTTGGAAGGAAATTGTGACACTGCCTATAACTTCTCCCTGCATCTCCCTCTGGATAGAGGTAGAATGGGTTTCAGTGACTTCTGTACCAGGACATACCCCAGTTATATTCTTCAGATGTTGTAAGAGAATATCAAAATTCCTTCCATCTCAGCTGATCATCAACCTTAAAATGGTAGCAGAGACCCAAACTTTGGGTTGTAGTCAGAAAATAAAAATTAAAACCCTGCCGCTCTTTTTTTTTCTTTCATTTTCTATATTTTCTGCCTTTGTTATCTAGGCAAAATAAATCTCATTTTAAGGAAAAGAACCAACTATATGGAAGCATGCTTTTTTTTTAATATTTTATCTATTTATTTTTAGAGAGAGGGGAAAGGAGGGAGAAAGAGAGGGAGAGAAACATCAAGGTGTGGTTGCCTCTTGTGTGCCCCCTACTGAGGACCTGGCCCACAACCCAGCATGTGCCCTGACTGGGAATCGAACTGGCGACCCTTTGTTTCTCAGGCCGGCACTCAATCCATTGAGCCACATCAGCCAGGGCACAACTATGAGAAAATTGCCATTGAATTCATTAATTATAAGTATGCTATGAACTAGAAGATATTGTTTGATACATCATTGGGTAATTTCAGGTAGAAGAAGCTGGGATCTCCTCAAAACCTGCACAATTTTTACACTTATAGTCCATGTGCATAGTCACTGGTCATGTGTCTGTATTTCTGTGTCATCTGACACAATCTACCATAATTCTCAGGGATTATATGATACTCATTTTTGTGAACTAATTGTATCCCTTGCTCCTTAGTTTCTCTTTCCCTTGGTTTATTTGGTTATCTTTTATACTGTTCTCTCATTCTGGAGAAGGGGTAAGAAATTAAATAAATACATAGAAAAGAATAACGAATCTCTAGAATTTACCATTCCTGAGAGAACTAATAAAATCATATTTCTTCCTACTTAATGTTTTTTCTCTATTTTTCACACCTAGTATTTAGTATATACTCAATAAATAGTTGTGGTTTGGGTAGATAAAATATAGCACAGTATACAAAAAATATGCTTGAGGCAGTAAGCAGAAAAGCCCTAATCTTGTTTTTAAAATACACTGATTTTTTTTGCTATACATTATCTATCATTTGCACAAAATTGTATTTTGATTATAATTTTCTCTTTTACCTCTTTAATTAAAGGAAGCACTGAAAAAGTTGTGTTAGCCCATCAATTGCTGCAAGAAGACAACTTCCCTCTCAGCCATGAACAAACAGCTAAATCACTCCCACAAGCATACATTTCATGCAAAAGCTTTAAGGAAAGACCTGATACTTTTCATGAAATGTCAGCAACGCTGAGGCAAAAACGTGGATCACAATGTGCATTCCTCTCGGCTGGGCTTCATCATTTATTGTAGCAGCACATTTGTTTCACGTAACCAATGTAGGTCACACGCTAACTTCTAATGTGTAAAGTTGGTTTAGCATGGTCTCCGGTTTTCCTCTGCTGTTAGGAGTCTATTTCTATTGAACCCTTTTCTCTCCCCAAGATTTTTCCCTTTATAATGTGATTTGAGTTTTACATAGGAGGATTTTTATTTAGAAGCTTTGTATTTCATGACATTCTTGATCCCTTTCATAATCTTTGATCACCAACAATAAATACCCCCATTTTGAAAAAACAAAGCAAAACACACAGAGATGAGAAGATATTGAGTGGCTACATGGTGAAGATTTTCAACTTGAACATATCTGTGTAAATGTTCACACACACACACACATACACACACCACTTCATCCTTCCCTTATCCAGTTATTTTCCATGTGCAATATGAATATTTCTAGATTTGTGTGGGTATCTCTTCAGTAGAGACAGGGCCTGTTATAATACTGAATGTGCAAAATGCTCAAAATTCCTGCCCAACAAATGCAATCTTTAGTATCTTCATTCATTAATTGTAGTTACTTTCATTTGTATAGCTTTTATCAATTTAAAAAGAATTCCCAGATAATATGAATTTAGCTATTTACACTGTTAAAAAGCCAAAGGCCTGAAGAAGTCATTAGTGAGGCAATGACAGCCAGGAAAGCCATGATTTAAGTTTCTATTAGCTTTCAGCTGCCAGAGGCTAATGGAGATAGGTTTAATTATAAGAACTCTGACTCCCTTAAAACCAATAGTACTTGCTAGGCACTGTATTTAAAATTCACAGTTACATGTGCTCTGGAAGGAAACTCAGCTAAGCAAATGTAATGTCTTTCTGCTTGCAGATTTGATTCTTACAGGAGCCTTTACTTAAACAAGGAACAATAGAAAAGTAATAAATATAATGCCTTAATTGTTTCTCCTTCAGGGGTTCTGTAACTGAGACAAGTGTATGAGTTTATAGTCTATAGGATGTGGCTTCCCTTGATGTTTCTCTTCTTGCCTTGTGAACTCTGTCAGAGAAGTGACTGTCGCTTCCTTGCATTCCATGACTGTGTATGTGTATTTTAGGCATCCCAGGAAATTCAAAGAAAAAGTTCAGATGTAACAATCCCCAGCGGTTCTACTCGTGAATTTTCTTACTGTGCTGATGGATTGATTGATGCCTCTCACATTCGTGACTCTCTGAATGTGGCACGCTGTCCCCGCCCACACAGCCCACCGCCACCGTCCATCCCCATGGCCCATCACTAGAAGGCATTAGAGTGGCAGGAGCACCGGGAGGGGGTCTCAAATCCAGTCCCAGGCTTTCAAGTAAATAAGATAATGTTTTTAATGGAAAAATAAAAACCCGTCAACCTTGGATGTCTACTACAAAGGGCTGTTTGAGAAGTGAGTGGTGTATGGCCAAGAGAGGCCACAAAGGAGAGAGGGACCACGGCCACATAGCCATTGCCATGTCTGCTTCACACAGCGTGGAGACAGGGAATGAGTGCAGTCACACACTCGCCGTGGACGTCCTGCCAATCACTGAACCTCACTCCTGAAACCGCTTCTGAAACGGGAGTTCAGATCCCCTCTCCGTGATGTCAGCGTCCCTCCTTCTAGCACATCGCGAGCGCCCTTAGCCGATACTTCCCGAATTTCATCGAGGAAGGCATGCGAATGTGAGTGAAATGGAGGGTAGATCTTAAGACAATATGTTGTGATTCCTGTAGTCGCTTTCATAATTAAACTTTAACTGTAGTTGGTAAATTTTAGAAATCCTATTGGGATGAAAGTAATGGCAAAATCCCTGCTTTAGATGAATCTCTCTTCATCTGTATTTAGCTGTCCCTTTTATGTACGTGCCTGTTATTTCCTATTGGATAAGCACCTTGGTGAGGCCCTCGGGTGATGGCATGGGTGTGTGAAAACTTTCATCTAACAAATTTCTTTCAATCCTATGTTGTTTTAATGTCTTAAGAAGGTCTGTTAATTTTCTCTCTCTTCTTTTTAATTCAGGAATGCTGACAAAATTAAAGGAAATTTAAAATGCCTGGAAAAGTGATCTACAATATTTATTATTAACTAGCAATTTGTGAACATTTATTTCTCAGCTGTAACCTTTAAGTGACAATTTTTTCTGAGTTAACTTTCCTTAAAACCACTGCCAAACTATCTAAATTAAATAGTCAAACATGATCTGTAACCTACCTTCATTTTAGAGAACATCTGAATTTAAAAGATGATGCATAACCCAGTCCCACCTACCTGGTTTCTAAAAGAAAGGCTTTCATTTTTCTCAGAAAGGTGATTGAGGCCCAAGGGAAACGCAAACTGAATAAAGCCAATGAAAATTCTGTTTTAGAAAAACAGCAATGTAACTACATTGGGAGTCATTGTTTAGACAAAATTAATGGTAGCCCAAAGGAGTTGTTTTCTCCGCTTGGCTCAGCTAGTATTGATTTTGTGTGGCTGCAGAAACACAGTAGGAATTATGATGCCAGCACGTTTATTGATGCGGTGACTAGAAGGCACATCGGTGGGAGAAAAGGAAAGATTTGGGTTTTTCTTTTCATACAATGTTTTAATTAACTAGGAATTTCACTTTTTGGTTGTGTTCAAACATATTCTTTTTTACTTCACCTATCTCAATGTAAAAAATATTATCATCTGATTGTTGTCTTATTTTACATTAAGGTTTATGTTTTGTTTTAGGATCTATGATGCTTCATGATGAATACTTTCTATTTTTGTCTCTTTTGTGAAATTGTAGAAGGTCTTAATTGACAATGGAGGAGATCCTGTATTATACCTGAATGAAAAATCTAAATTACAAAACGCTACGGAGGAGATTTTACCATATCCCTTATAAAATTATAATTAATTAATTAATACTGGAAAGAGTTGAATGTCATATTCACTGACTTCGGCCGTCCTGAGCTCCCCATCACCATTGGCTCATGGCAGTTGTTCCTAGTGTCGCTGTGCTCATTTCTTGCAGGGCACTAGCAAAACTGGAACAACTGTTTCTGTTCTTTGCTAATCTATGAACCCTGGAAAAGGAGGAGAGGCATGAAAACTGCATATGTCTGCTTACGCTCCTGTGTGATTAACCCAATCAATTGACTTTAAAATCTAGCAAACAAAACACTGGATGCAAATTCACAGAAATTATAAGATATAATATCTTAATAAATAGCTCATACTCATAAACATTGAAAGTACTCTAAGCAGAACAATTAAGCAAAAGATGTAATCAGACAATTTACAAGTGATAGAATTATAAACAGTTTAAAAACCCATGCAAAAATGTTCAACCTCATTATAATCAAAGTAATGCCTAGTAAATAATGAGTTAGCCTGTTGTGCTTTTATTAGAAAAGATTTCTTTTTTAAAAATTAGATTGGCCTGTTAAGGAGAAACGCTGCTAGGAAGAGTGTGAATTAGCATCACTCTTGGAAAAGCCATTTGGTAATAATGAGACTTAAAATGTTCACAACCTCTTACTCAGCAATTCCAATTCTAGAAGTCTTTCCTAAAAAATAATCCTTAGAAGATGAGCTGTAGAGATGCTCATCTTTCTGTCATTTAGAATATAAAAAAGAAAAACTGGATACAGCATAAATGCTCAACGATAAACAAGTAACTAAGTAAACTATATTTAACCCAATAGATGTTATTTTGTACATTCATGTAAAATAATTAGGCAGGAGTTATTGTAAAAAGAGAAATAGTTATGTTATAATGTTGGTGAAAAAAGTTGGATTATGATTTTATGTACATTATTATTTCAGTTTCGAAAAACAAACCACGTAGAATGTATTAAAACAAGCATTGGGAGGAAACACAATGTCCTATCTTGAATTTTATTATGAGATGAGAACTCTGTAATTTTTCCTTTCATACACATTTCTCAGTTATCACCCTTAATAAATATGCATTTTCTCTTACCACAAAAAACCCCATTCATTAAAGAAGTAAAAAGTACATAAAAGAATGAAAGAGGAATGGACCGTCGACATGGGAGAGACACGGCCATCCGTGTGGAGTCGACTGTCACAGCCACTGCGCAGGCGGTGGGACCCCGCCGGCCTCGGGGGACGAGCGGGTTCCCAGGCTCTAAGGAATTAGAATGTGGTCAATCCTAACCTGCATTGTAACTGAACAAAACTAAAGAGGAATGTGTATGGTCAATGAAAGTTTCTTTGAAAATAACAATTCCTTTACATGTCATAGCGATTAAAGAAAAAACACTGAATAGCTTCAACTAGCTTTGTATTGTAAAACACTTCCCTTTTTTCTTTTAAAATAGTCATTTATACTGATTCATAGATTTCAAAATGTGTTCTAATTACACTAAAGGTTATCTCATATTTTAAAAATAATGTATAAACCAATTTACTTTCCAAATCTTAAGTGTCTTTGCTGGAGACTCGAAAAGTTATTAAGTGAAATTTTAGGCATAGGAATGAGATGAAAAAATTTAAAATTCTACTTACCCGGCATACTTCTTTTCTCAAGAACTCCTCATGTAGCCATAAGGCAAATGCCTGTTTTAAAAATGCTCCCACAAACCTTTTGTTTCTAAGTAATTTTGCTTTGTTAGAAGAAGAATGTCAGTAAAACTTGTCTTTATCTCTACCTCAGTTTTTTCTCTCTTCTGTTTCTTAAAATCTTTTGTGTGTACTTTGTTCAGTTACAAACAGGAAATGTGGTAATGGAGGTTTCTAGACTTTTGATCTGAAACTAGTAGGCTTTTAATTTTTGTGTAACGTGAGAAAATCCCACAATACTCTGTACCCTGCTCTTTGGCTTTTTATCAATACCTAAACCTAATGAAAAAATAAGCAATAAAACCAAGTTATAAATTAGACTAGGAGCAATCTCCAGTCTTTCTGGAAAGAATCCAGCAATATCCTCACTCATGAGTTTACATGGAAGTAAAATAAACTCTGCTAAACTGGCAAGGAAACAGTAAGAAGCTCCCAGGTGTGCTCAGCTGTCAGTTACGTTTTCTTTGAGGCATGGCAGAAGAAAGGGAATTAGCACTTTCTGAAACTGTGTGTGTCAGGCACCTTCTTGACATGGTTCCACTAGGAGAATGGGCGTCGGCCTCCCTTCCTGCCAACCCTCACCTCGGTCCACGTGGGCGCCACTGATCAATCCAGGTTCATTTGGCAGCAATCTCCAGCTCTCAATCCGCACCTCAGAGTCTCAATAATCAGAAGTTTTTAAATGTCAGTGAGCATAAGTATCTTATGTGGTACTAATTCAACAAGCATATTCCTGAGACCCTCTAAATCAGAATATTTGGAGTGGAGCCCAGGGACCTGCATTTTCCCAGACACCCCCCTGATTATTTTAATACAGGTGTTCTGAACAATGCTCTGAAAAACTCATATGTATATCAATGGTAGCATTTTATTTTTAACATTAGATAAAGATGGTCTCTTTATCTATACATATACTTTGTATGTATTTCTGTGCATGTATTTATCTGCTGCATGTTGTATGCCAATATGCATATTTGCTTATGTAGTCCACCGATTTTCTTTAACTATAGAAGACTGGTAAACTTGAATCCAGTTCATTATAAAAGGAGGCTTTGAGGGAAAATAAAAAATGAGGCAATGCACAAACTCAGAGCAAAGATATTAGATAGCTTGCAGAATATTTTGCTCTAGCTGATTTCTCTAAGATTCTTGAGAGCAGGAGAGTATTGACATTATCCACCATTAAAGTTCCAGCCTCCAGAAAAATGCCTGGCACATTGTAGTTCTCAATAAATATTCTCACAATGATTGAATAAATAAAGAAATCGTAGTCTTCTGCTTTCGCCTGGCTTCATTACCAAGAACAACTCCTTAGTAACCAAAACGCAGGGTTTCTTTATCCTTTGGACAGAGTTGACTAAACACTAACAGACTTTTCTACTTCAGTCACTCTCTCCAAAAACATTTCTAGTGAATCATTAAATCAGAATCTGTAAAACTAAAAGAGACCATGGAGATTCCCTCATCTAATCTTAAGCATTTTTTTAAAAAAGCATTTTCAAAATATGTTCTATATAACACTAGGCCTTTAGGAATTTTTGAAAAACAAATGTTCTTTCAACATATTATTTTCACCTTTGTGAATGCAACAACATTAAGTCCTACAAAGAAAAATCCTGACTAATTTTAACAGAGCTTTTTCTAAATCTGTTTGGCTGGGGAACTTTTTGCTCAGTTGCCGTCCATTATTAGCAGGGTGACAGGTTGTGGGAAGCAGGCCTAGATGCCTGTAGACCAAGAGCTCAAAGGAACAGAAGTCTCAGGTTCATGTAGGAACCGAAGGACAACAAAGGATTCAAAGGATCCATCCAAGAATTAGGTAAAACACGAAAACAGGGAAAGCTGCTGGAAAGCTAAATCCCAGACTTCAGGTAGTTCTGAGCACCTGAGACATCAGTTGAAGAGGAGAGGGCCCAGCTGTGGGGCAGTCCTAAGAGGTTGAGCTTGGGTCCTGAAATAGGGTAACAGGTGAGGAGAATAGGAGCCTCAGTCTCAAAGGGGAACTGCACAGATTACCTGAACAGGACCTTGGAATATGGGCAAAGTAGATGCTCACTTATATCATCTGGGACATATGGGGATATACATGGGAGAGAGGTGGTCTCAGGACTGGAAATTTAGATGCAGGCATCTCCTTGTTAGAATAAGAGCAGTGAAGAGGATGAAATGAGAAGAAGCAAGGACACCCCATCCTAGCTGTCCCATAAAACACAAATTCAGAAATAACAAGGGCGTTCAGTAGTTGGCTTTGCCTGCAGAGAAGACCAGACCCAGTAAGAATGATTCAGGTAAAAACGCAGGAATTCTGTGGTTAGCCCAGAAGGTAGGTGTACCTCTCAAGACAGCCCAACAGGGAGAGAGGCTCCAACTCCAAAAATGCACCAGTTGGGACAGTACCTGAAGCTGCCTTGGGGCTTCCCTGCCTCAAGTCTGTGATGCCTGGGAAGGCAAGGGAAGAGGAGACGGGTAGAGACCAAGAAAGGGGATACTCTCTCTTTTTAGGTCAATAGACAGTCTGTGGTACATGCTGAGTGATTACCTACTGGCTTCAATGAGATAATGAACATGACACATGATTGGTATCTCCAAAATAGTAAAACCTAGACTGATAAATCCTAACCACATCACAATTTCCAATTATTATATTTGTGAAAAGTGATCTACGAGGGTGGAGGCAAAAAAGGAATTTATTTATAAAAAAGTGTATTTATTTTTACATGTTTATTTTTTAATTTTATTTTATTTTTGTTCAATTACAGTTATTTGCATCCTCTCCCCTCCCCTCCTCCCTTCCCCTCCAGCCCCCCTCCCCCCAGCCTCCCTCCTCCCCCTTAGTTCTGTCCATGTGACTTCAGTCCCCTTCAAAGTACTCTCCATTTGATGCAATACACCTATCAAGACATTGTTTCTACTGCTCAAAACAGTTTTTTGAATGTGTCAATTTTGATGTCTTTTAGTGCTTCTGACATCTTTTTTATTTCACCTTTTCCACATCAGCAAAACATTTCCCTCTGAGGACTTTTTTCATTGGGGAAACAAAAATGGTCACTTGGGGTAGGATCAGGTGAGTAGAGAGGGTGGGGCACGGGGGTCAGGCCATTTTTGGTCAAAAGCTGCTGAACACTAGCGCGGTGTGGCCAGGTGTACTTGTAAATCACCCATCATGACATGGACAAACGTGTTGAAAGAGCCTTCAAAAAAAATTCACTGAAGCTGAACTCGGCCTGTCACAACACCACCAGATGGGACACTGATATCTTTGGGGGATCTCCCCTCATACATTATAATATCCCCTGTTCCAAAGATTTATGTACTCAGGAGATAGCCCAAGGTCACACAGAAAGTTTGTGTTTGTGAATTAGATAGCTCCAAGATGTTTGAAATTGGCTGGGAAAAAATGAGAGCTTGTCACTAAATGTAGATGGCTGAACACATGTAGGCATTAGGAGAATATTTAAAAACCTATGGATATATGCTTGTTATAAAATACATTAGCGAGTGCATTCAGAGATTTGAATAACAGCTTCATGAGCCAAGTTCAAATGATGAATAAACATGAGGCTTCTGTAGTACTTTTGATGAGATGGGTCATCAAAATGAAGTTTATAAGATAGCTAGACTAAGCAGAACTGTCCTGATAAGCTTGAAGCAGTTAGAAAGGTTGTGGGAAATTTGGGGAGAAGGTATGTGGTTTTGATAGGCACCTATCAAGCAATGAGAATTTTAAGGCCAACAAAACTGAGGTTTTGTTTTAAAAAATAACGAAAGAGAAAGAGAGACAGAGAGAGATGAGAATGGCAGCTGACAATCAGAGCTTCCACACTCAAAAAAAATGAGTCATAGAGTATAAAAGGAGGCCCAGTTTTTAAATCACTTTTTATTGTTATCTTTTATCTATATAATTAATCTTTATCACTATAGCATATTTCTTTACATCCCTGTGTGTATATTATATATGTGTATGCACACTCAGATATATATATTATACACACACTCAAATATGTTTTTCTTTTTTTTAAATGCAAGGGGTTCCAAACTATAAGGAGTAGTTATTAGCAAGGGATTACCTGGGACTTTTACTTTACATTTTACATATTTAGATATTGTTTAAATTATTTGCAATAACATGCATGATTTTTATTGTTGTAATAAAAGATGTTTCTTTATTTTAAAGACCCTTTAAAATACTTTTGTTTTATAGAGATAGAATTTATTTCTCCGTGTGATTTTTCTTTATTTGGGTGAATCATTCTTTAGTAAGACTGAAGCTAGTACAAAATAAACAAAAACTTTAGACAGGAGAAGAGGGTCCCCTGTGCTTCCAGTTACGCCGTTTTAAAATGTGAAATTATTCGAAATTAATTATGGTGTTACAATTGCATCTGATTAGACTATATTGATGATTCTTATTTTCATTGTGTTTACACTATAAGATCCTCCAGAAAACATAATAATTACTCAGATGGCAAAGAGAAAGAACAAGTTAAAAGCAATAGAACAATGCTTACATTTGGCATAAAATTTCTAGATCTAATTATTACACTTATTATTGCCTTACAGAACCAAAATTCTTAAGAAATCAAACACTAAAATAATAGGGCAAATAATAAAAAATTAGAAACAAGACAGAGAAATGGCTAATAGTAGGTACAGTCTGTTTCCCTACTTGGGAAAGGCTTAAGTATACAAATTTTCTAGAAGAAAAGAATTTGCCCCATTACAAAGATTTTTATGTGATGTCTTAGAGGGAGTGCTATTAGCAAACACTGAGCATTCCGAGAAATTTTGTTTATTTGACACATGACTGATGCAAACAAATTAAAATCAATATATTTACTGTAGGGTTTTCCATAGCTTTAATGAGCTAATATACAACTTCTTTTCTCAAGAGGAGGTTACATTATGCAATATTCCCAAAAATTATTGCACTAGAAGAACATACTCTTATTTTTTTCAAAGCATTTTGCAGGACACTGCATCAAGCAACTTTGTCTTCCTGAACTGGCTCTTACCTTCTGGCCTCCTCCCACATCCAGGACCTGATTTTACTTGAGGGAACACCAAAAATAATATCAACTTCTACCCCATTCATATGAATGTCCGTCTCTTGAGATGTTCTGCTTGAGATTATAAAGAAATGAGCCCTTAAATTGAAATGCTCAGGGCAGGTAACACAGTTAGCATCCTCAGAATCACTTGTATACAGTGATACTAGTTCTACTGAATTCTAGTGAATTCACAAAATAAGACATACAGCAGATTAAACTTCTATCAAAATAAGAGGTTTGGGACTAGTACATTTCTAGAAGGCAAACTCTAGTTGGAGGACCCTAGGCTCCAGAAATTCACAATGAAAGCAGGGACACCAAGAAGTGGCGCACCACTCAGGGTCCTGACCAGGAACAGATGCAACAGTTAAAGGAGGTAGTTGAATGAGTTTAAGGAAGAAACAATGTGCAGGGAGGGCTGATGTGAGGAACGAGGGGTGGTGGAGCACTTTCACATTAAAAACAGCAAAAGCCCAACAACTCGTTGGCCTGAAAGTACTAGAGGTATATCTGGTTACTGGAAACCAAGGAATATAAAGCTGTAAGTAAGGGCTGCCTGTCAGGAACTATGGCTTTCATTTAAAAACAACAACACCCACAGTCCTTGCCTGTTATGATCGGACAAGAGGGAGTTGTGGGAAAATATCCCAATTTCGTTCTTCTTTGTCCTTCAATCTCCCACCCATTTTCCTCATCCACCAAACCCAGTGACATCAGAGGGACAGGCAGGACTCATAGCGCGCATCACAGAAGTCAGCCTCTCGTGGGTCAAAGAAGGGGTGAAGACAGAGAATGGATCTGGAAAGATAAATATATTCACGTAAGGGGTGCTGAGAATGAACTTAATTTTAATAGGCACTGTCTGTCCTGTCAGAATGCACTTTATAATTTTATAAGTATACATATTCTCCAGAATACAGAAGAGTAAATAAGATCAATTCATTTTGGGAAATTTAACTAGACTTACCAGGGCAATTTTTTGACCCTAAAATAATACCTAAAATGTCTTGAATAATATTAAGTTGGTTCTGTCATACTGAAACAAAGCTAAGGATAACATTTATCCAGAGGTTGTATTGAAATGATGGAATGGAGGAAATAATAAAACCATGTGCCAAAATTTCCCAGAGTTTAAGGAAGATACAAATTTTTAAAGCAAAAAATCTCAGAGAGAGAGGTTAAGCCAATGTGACAGATAGTTAATATGGGAAAGATCTAAGTGAAAAGTACACAAGAATACTTCATACCATTCTTACAATTATTTTGTAAAGTCTGAAATGATGTCAAATGTAAAAGTTTATAAATATATGTAAATTACCACAGTATCTACTACATGCGAAATGCTCAGTAAGTACTAGATGCTGATGCTGTCATTATTAAACCAGTAAAATTTAGCCCTGACTGGTATGGCTCAGTAGATTGTGCGCTGGCCTGTGAGACAGAGGGTCACGAGTTCAACTCCCAGTCAGGGCACATGCCTGGGCTGTGGGCCGGGTCCTTGGTAGGGCACGCATGAGAGGCAAACACACATTGATGTTTCTCCCCCTCTCTTTCTCCTTCCCTTCTCCTAGCTCTAGAAATGAATAAATAAAATCTTTAAAACGTTTAAAAAATAAACCAATAAAATTTAATAAAAACATTACAAGAAAACTACAGAAAAATTGTTCCTTATAAACACAGATGGACATTCTTAACAAAATTTAAGCAAATCTAATCCAGCAATATATTAAAAAACAATATATCATAAATGAACAGGCATACAAAAATGGTTTAACATTAACACTGGCTGGTGTGGTTCAGTGGATTGAGTGCCAGCTTGTGAACCAAAGGGTCATTGGTTCAATTCCCAGTTAAGGCACATGCCTGGGTTGCAGTCCAGGTCCCCAGGGGGGACATGCGAGAGGCAACCACACACTGATGTTTCTTTCCCTCTCTTTCTCCCTTCCTTGTCCTCTCTCTAAAAATAAATAAATAAAATATTTAAAAAAATGGTTTAACATTAGAAATTAATCATTGTAAGCAATCAGATTAGCAGGCTACAAACAAAACCAAAACCAAAAACAACCATGTGATAATTTCAATAGAGGGGAAAAATTACTTAACAAAATCCTAACATATATTCGAAAATAAAATAATAAAACTCTTAAGAAACTAGGAATAGAAGGGTACTTCTTCAGCACAATAAGAGAATGTACAAAAAACCCACAATTCCAAAAAATAAAAATAAAAAATCCAATTAAAAAATGGACAAAGGACCTCAATAGACACTTCTGTAAAGAGGACATACAGATGACCCATAGACATATGAAAAGATGCTCAATGAGAAATGTAAATTAAAACTACAATGAGATATCACCCCAGGACTGACAGAATGGCCACCATCAATAAATTAAAAAACAAGTGTTGGCAAGGATGTGTAGAAAGAGGAACCATTTTGCACTGTTGGTGGGAATGCAGACCGGTGCAACCGCTGTGGAAAGCAGTATGGAGATACCTCAAAAAATTAAGAATGGGTTTGTCTTTTGATCCAGTGATCCTACTTCTGGGAATATATCCAAAGAAACCCAAAGTGCTAATTCAGAAGAACATAAGCACTCCTATGCTCATTGCAGCATTATTTACAGTAGCCAAGATACAGAAGCAGCCCAAGTGTCCATCAGTAAATGAGTGGATTAAACAACTATAGAACATTTACACAATGGAATACTACTTGGCTATAAAAAAAAAAGAAAATTTTACCCTTTGCAACAGCATGGATGTTCCTGGAGAACATTATACTAAGTGAAATAAGCCAGTCTGAGAAAGACAAATACCATATGATTTCACTTACGTGTGGAATCCAATGAACAAACTGAACTAACAAGCACAATAGAGTCAGACTCATAGATGGAGAGCAGAGGACAGCTGGTCGAGGGGGAGGTTAAGGGGTGGAGTGATCGAGGAAAAAGGAAAAAGGACTCATGGACATTGACAACGGTGTGGCGATTGCAGAGGGAAGAGGGATATAAAGGGGTTAAATGGCAATGGAAAAATTACCAAAAAAATACAAACTCTACAGCTCACATCATCCTTAATCAGTGATGAAGGATATCATCTTTTCAATAATGTTTTTCCCCTAGCATAAGCGTAAGGCAAGGATGTTAAAGAAAAAACATATATATAAATTATATGCAGGGGTGGGCAAAAGTAGGTTTACAGCTGTAATGCAAATAAAGACAACAATTAATAACTAATAATTCAAAGATATACTGTGTTTCATGTACTCATAACTGTAAACCAGCTTTTGCTCATCTCATGTGTATAATCTATATATAAACTCAATTAAATTCCAGGATAATTTAACATTATCCTGGAGGTTCTTGTTCAAGCAAAATGATAAGAAAAAGAAATTAAATGTATGCACCTAAATTGGAAAGGAAGAAGTCAATTCAAGCTGTCTTACAGGTGGCATTCTATAGAATCTACAAAAAAAAATCTACTAGAAAGAATTAAGTGTAGTAGGGTTTCAGAATATAAGACTAATATGTAAAAACTTAATTGTATTTTTATACTAGCAACAAAAAGTCAGATGTTAAAATTAAAATTGGAATGAAAGAAATCAGTAGGTTTGGGAACTGAAGGTTGGGGAAGGGTTGACTGCAAAATGACACAAAGAAAGTTGAGAAAAATTTTAAATGGCTCATTTTTACTGTGTGTAAAATATACCTCGATATTCCCAACTTAAAAAATTTGGAGATAGAAAAGAGAAAAATAATAATCTATGAGTCTATGGTGATGAACATACAAACAAATAAATAAAAAGGGAAGATTGTTTCTTAGTGTGTGAAGTAATTATTACATGTGGGAAGAATGATGGAGTTAAAGAAACCACCATTTTGAAACTAACAAATTAATAACTGATTGAGAAAAAAATGTCAATAGATGATAAACTGGTAGGTGAGTGATTGACGAGCAAAGGGATATTTCTCTAACTCAAAATAACAAACTTTGAAAAAAAGTTTACAAATTATATATAATTTAAAAGGAAAAATATAATTTTCTTGATGGAGAAACTATAGATACAGCTTTAACTAAGTATCAAAGTTAATGCTGGCAGTAATGGAGCAAACTAAAACCATGCAGCTCCTACTATAGTGCACTGCATAGTGTTTTTCTTGTATTCTTATGACAAATGCAAAGCTTTAGTCAATCATGAGAAAATACAGGACAAGCCCAAACTGAGAGGCACACTAATATACTAACACTGGCTCTTAGACCTCAAAAACATCAAGGTCAAGAAGGAAAATGAAATGCTCATTAACCGTTCCAGATTACAGCAGACTAAGGAGACATGACAAGTAAAGGCAATACATGGTTCTGCATTTGATCCTAGGGTTTGGGGGAAAGTAAGTATAAAAATGTTATTGGAATAATTGTTATAATTTGAAAATGGACGGTCAATCAGATAACAGCATTGTATCATTGTCAAATTTATTGATTTTGACATTAATACTCTGTACATAGAATAGAAAGGCCTGATCTTAGGAAATACACACGAATGTATTTAGAGGCAAAGAATCATAATATCTGCAAATTTACATACAGTCAGTTTACACAGCTAGGCACAGAAAGAAAAAGAGAGCAAGCAAATGATAAATGTAAAGCAAAGGAAGAGAATGTTAGCAATTGGTGCATTCGAATAAAAGGCATATGAGATTTCTTTTTTTTTTAGTCCTCACCTGAGGATATGTTTATTGATTTTAGAGAAAGAGGAAGAGAGAAAAAGAGAGAGATACATGATGTGAGAGAGAAATATTGATGGATTGCCTCCCGTATGCACCTGGACTAGGGATTGAACTTGCAACCTAGGTGTGCCCTGACCAGGAATAGAACCTGCAACATTTGGGTGCACAGGATGGCACATCAACACACTGAGCCACACAGTCAAGGCACATACGAGATTTTTGTGCCATCGATTTATGCGCTAGAGTTTAACTAGTGCTCAGAAGAATGTGTAACTTTATGCTATTAATAAATAAGAACTAATTAAGTGAATTGAATACCCAACTCAATAAGTTAGTTATAAAACTAAAAAATAAATCCAAAAATGAATGTAGAATATAAATAAGACAAAAATAATAATTAATGAATTGGAAAACCAAGAGTCAAATTAATAAATAGAGCTAAATGCTAGTTCTTTGAAATCTCAATATTAAAATAGATAAATTATTGACTATCTGAATTTAGTTAAAGTGGAGAATATTTTATATATTTCTTACACAAAATAAGAAATAAGAATGGCTATTGTAAATAATGCTGCTATGAACATAGGGCTGCATATATTCTTTTAAATTGATGTTTTGGAATTCTTAGGTTATATTTCCAGAAGTGGAATTGCTGGGTCAAAAGGCAGTTCCATTTTTAATTTTTTTTAGGAAATTCCATATTGCATGAGGGAGTTGGGGCAGGGCTGGGTGGAAGGGAACAAAGGAAAAAAAATTGAGACAACTAAAATAGCATAAACACTAAAAAAACCAGTGAAGTGATTAGAAGGGTAGAAACTATTTTAAAAAAAGAAATAAGAATGGAAAAATAACTTATAAGTATAGAAGAAACTGACAAGATTACAAAGAATATTATTTAATTACAGGCAAATATATTTGAAGACCTAGGTGAAAGAAAGGATTTCTTAGAAAAATATAAATTTCCAAAAATGACCCCAAAAGAGATGTCTAAACAGCCAAATTCACAAGAAATTGAAAAAATTGTAAAAATTGTTCCATAAACATGTGTCAACACTTTACTATAGGAAATGTTTCTGGTGTTTCAACACTGAACATTTTACTCACTTGCCTTGAGATAGAGGTATAGATATATAATTAGATATAAACTTAATTTATATCTACCTTCTCCCATAAGACAAGGTAGATATTCAAAATATATAGGTTTGTTATCATGCTAAAGAAATGGCCATTGAATCATCTGATTGTGTTTTTTTTCAAAATCGAACATGTATTCTTTTATAAGTCAGATGGAGTGAGATCTTACGGCAGTAAGATGAGGAGGTTATAGAGTTCCACTTTGCAATAAAACAAATATAAAGGGGAAAAGCGCCTAACACCACATTCTGAAAATTAAGAAATGCTTATTCTTGGAAAATTGCTACAGTTTCATATAAGAATGACAGCAGTCCGTGATTTTCTGGCCTTAGCTACTCTCATTCCCCTCTCCTCCTACACCTTTTGTTGCCTGGTAGTTTGCAGGCTTCAAAATGGCAGCAAAACCAACAGCTTTAAAGCCAAGGTGGAAGACTCAATTTGGGTGGAGGGTGGTATGAGAAAGGTGAGGTAGACACATGAGTGTGAAAATCCCATACATTGCTGGCTAAAGGTGGCAGCCTCATTACAAAATGAATGGGGAAAGACCAAAAGTTTGCTAGTCCAGGTTGCAAATCTGGTTTGGAATGAGTGATGTGCCAAACACAAATTTAATGTGAGAACCATAACATCACTGAGATAAGCTCTTCACTCACCCCTGCCTAACTGCTAAAGTCTGCATGGTGTCTGGGATACCAAGATGGGCCAGTGAAAAGTGAGAACTTGAGAACCGACTGCAACTTTGAAGGTATTCTTCAACACACACATATTGTACCTCAGTCAGAATGTCTGGGAAAGCCTTAGAAGGAGGTTGAAGAGAGAGAATTAAGGTGCCTGCTCAAATTATTGGCTGACCATGTAACTATGCACACAAAGGGAGAGCCCCCAAAAAGAAATCCTAAGGGGAAGAAAGGCTGAGCAGACACACTGCTGGTTCCAGAAGAAGAGAGATTCTGTGGTTTAACTCCAGGCAAGGTGCTAAGACAAAGAAACAAACATTACAAAACCCCACAATACAGTGAGCCTAGAAAAATAAAACAGAATGCATGGGTGCTATAATATGTTACCTAAAGTTTTAGTTTCACCCAGCCATTATAAGACATGCCGAGAAACAGAGAGTGCAACCCATACTCCAGGGGGAAAAAAGTAGTGTATAGAAATGGACTCTTAAGAACCCAGATGAAAGAATCTAATGGAAATTGCAGAGCTGAAAAACACAATAACTGAAATAAAAAATTCACCACAGTGGACTCAACACCAGATTTGAAATAGTAGAAACCTTGGAGAATTAGAAGACAGATCAATAGAAATTGTCTAATACAAAGAACAAAAAAGAAATAGAAAAAAAAATAGAGTAGTGTCTTAGAGATCTGCAGGACAATTTGAATAATTCCAGCAAATATTTAGTGGGAGTCATGAAAGGAGGGCACAGAAAAGAGCAGAAATTATTTAAAATGTAATGGCTGAAAACTTCCCATTTTGATAAAGAATATTTATTTCCAGACCCAAAATGCTCAATGAACACTAAGTCAATATACACACAAAAGAAAACCCAACTAGGCACATTATATTCAGGTTCATGAAAGCCAAGAAAAGAGAAAACCTTGAGAGCAGCAGGAGTAAACATCTCGTGGTACCGAAGGAAACGACAACGTGACTAATGGTTAAGCTTCTGTAAGAAATGAAGGAGGCCCCCAGAAAGAGGAATGAGGTATTCAAAGTACCGAAAGGAAAAAAAAAGTCAATCAAGAATTCTATAGCCTAGTGAAATTACCCTTTAAAAACATCAAAATAAAAACATTCCTAGATAAAGACAAATTAATAGAATTCACTGCAGACCTGACTTACTAGGAAAACAAAGTAAATCCTTTAGGCTAAAGGAAATTACACGAGATCGTGACTCGGATCCACAGGAAGGAATGGAAGTCATCAGAAATATGTGAGTGAATGCCACAACTGTGTGTGTATGTACAATTTTTTCTTTCTTAATTTCTTTAAAATCAGGAGATTGCTTGAAGCCATAATCCTAACACATTATAATTAGTTGTATAATATATATGAAGCTTTTATATATATGACAACAACACAAAGAAATGAAGAGAGATGAAATGGAGCTTTACTGATATATATTTTACTAAAATTAAGTCAATGCTAACTTTAAGTGAACTGTGAACGCTAAAGAGGAATATTTTAATCCCTAGAGTAACCAACAAAAAATCTCAAAGAATAGAGCTAAAATAACCAACAGGGGAATTAAAATGATATCCAAATACTATTTTTTGTTTAGCACAAAGACAGTAATAAATAGAGGAACAAAAAGGAAGTAAGATATGCGGAAAACAAATAGCAAAGTGGTAGATATAAATCCAACTATCTTAACAAGTACATTAAATGTGAACAAGCTGAACACTCCACTCAAAAGGCAGAGGTAAAATGTTTTTTTAAAAAAAGAGATTTTATTCTCTGTCTACAAAAGAAATATTTAAAATTCAAAGATACAAACAGGTGAGGGTAAAAGGATGGGACAAAAATGCAGGCATATGGTAACTATACACACAGTGGCTACATTAATCTGAGATGAAATAGACCTCAAGGCAAAGAATGTCACTAGTGATGATTTTGTGGGCAACATTTCATAATGATAAAGGGGTCGATACATCAGAAACATATAAAATTATAAATATATATGCTTATAACAATAGGACCTGAAAACAAATGAGGCAAAAACCGATACAATTTAAGGAGAAATGGAAGATGAAACAGCCCTAGTTGGTGATTTAGCTACTCCTGACTCAGTAATGTAAAGAAGTTGAGAGAAAATGAGTAAGAATATAGAAGCCTTGAACAACACCATCAAAAGGATTTAACTGATGTGTAAAGAGTATTCTCCACCTGGCAACAACAAAATACACATTATTTCTAAGCACACATAAAACAATCTTCAGGATAAGTGGTATATGCTATCTCATAAACCAGGTCTCACAACAATTAAAGGGACTGAAATAACACCAAGTATTTTTAACACATAATGGAATTAAATTAGAAATCAACAGTAGAAAGATATTTGTGAAGTACCCAAATATTTTGAAAATAAACAGCAGACTTCTAAATAACTAATGTTCAAAGAAGAACCCACAAGGGAAATTGCAACGGAATGAAAATAAAAGCACCACAACACCAAAATTTATGGGATGTAGCTAAAGAAATGTTTAGAAGGGAATTTGGGTCTTAAAATGCTTACATAATTAAAGAAGGAAAGTCTAACTCTGTAATCTACTTGACAAGCAAGAAGGAAGAAATCAAACTAAAAATGGAAAGAAGAAAATATAAAGATCAAAGCAGAAATCAGTAGAATAGAAACATAAAAACAATAGAAAATATCAATGGAACCAAGAGCTGTTCTTGTGTGAAGGTCAACACAATTGATAAACATATGTGGAGAAGCTATAGAAAATAAAATCATAAGAAAATATGAACAACTTTTCATGCTGAAAAATTAGGTAAACACAGATGAAATGGATACATTTCTAGAAAGATGAAAATTACCAAAACTGACTTGCGCTGACTTGATAAATAATGGAAAACCTTAATAGACCTAGTAAAAGGAAGAAATTAAATTAGTAATTAAACGTAAGGGAAGAGTCCTGGCTGGTGTGGTTCAGTGGATTGAGCGCCTGCATTAGAACCAAAGGGTCACAAGTTGATTCCTCGTCAGGGCACATGTCTGGGTTGCGGGCCAGGTCCCCAGTAGGGGGCGCATGAGATGCAACCACACGTTAATGTTTCTCTCTTTTTCTCCTTCCCTTCCCCTCTGTCTAAAAATAAATAAATAAAATCTTTTTAAAAAAAAGGAGGATAAATTGAAAGAAGGGGACTTTATAAAATTCTGTATTATTGAAGCTTTTACGATGAGAATATAGTGCTGAATTATTTGTGTGATGATAAAAATATCTGTTTCTGCTAGCTGTAGTTGTCTAAAGTGCAGCTTAATAATTAACTTATAGGACACATCAGGCTCCACCCAGCACCAAGCCTATTTAGTTTTAAGAAAGCAAACAGGAAATAGCCCAGCATGTACAACAACAACACGGCCTGATGTACCTCCAGCCATGGCTTCCCGTGTTCCTGTCATAATGCTTATAGAGCATGTGTGGTAGTAAGAAATGATCCTGAAAATGTGGAAATATTAGAGCACGGTAGCTCAGGGAGTCATCAGCTCTAGGTTATCTTAAACTTTTTTTTTAAATCGGTAGTGTCTTGTTGCCCTCTTTTTAATTTAAATTTTTTTTATTTTTAATTTTATATATATTTTTAAAATTAAAGTATAGTCGATATACAATGTTATATTAGTTTCAGGTGTACAACATAATAACTCAACATTTGTGTACCCCACGATGTGATCAGCATGATGTTTCCTAACCCTCTGTCACTGTACAAAGTGATGATGATATTATTGAGTATATTTTCTCTACTGTTCAAATTTCCTTAAGCTTTTACTCCTCGTCACACTGCTCTCTCAAGTGTATGCAACTTGGCTCAATCCTCTAGCCCAGCTGCATCTCCTAAACCCCAGTTACCCGCTTCTCAGTCTCAACAATGAGGAAGGTATGGTTTGGTCTTGTTCCTAGTCCCTGTCCAGGTTCTCTTTTCTATAGGTCTTCTCTAGTTAAATTCCAAGTATTTTTCAGTTACTATTGTAAGGAGGCTTGAACAAGAGTCAAATCCTCAGACTTTCCTGAGACTGGAAGACATTCACAGAAACAGCTGTTACCTCCTTTTACAAGTCTGGACAAATATCACTCAAAGATTAGTAACAGTCTGTGTTAAGATTATAGACATTTTTTCCTCATTTAAACTTTCACCTGTTTTGTAACTTTGCAATGAGCACTAAGTAATTTTATATTCGGAAAAATAAAACTATTTCCAAAAATAATAAATTTTTAAAGAAATCAAATATTTTCTCAGTTGGGGAAACGAAGAGTTGGTGCAGATGGCGAATACTTGCCAATGCTTTTCATACTTGCCAATGCTGACAAGACAAAGAACTTCATTGGCATGTGGCAGTCTTAAAAATTACATTTTAACTTTAATAACAAATTAAAAATACTTTAGAACTCTAAATAAGCTTTGAAACTAAAAGAGGAAGGAACATGTTTTGAGTATGTTCTATTTCCTATTCTATTTTTCTGGCAGGTTGGGATTTCCGAGAAGATTCTGAGATGAACATCAGCGTGCAGGAGGCTCATAGGGGTGTTGTTGGGGTCAAGCGTGCCTGTGGAAGACAAGGGACAAAAGCAGTTTGGGCAAAGCGGGAAGTCAGGCTGCAATGCAGTCTCAAGAAGCCCAGCTCTGAATCTGGGATGACCTTTCAGACCTTCTCTAACACATAGGGAAGAGGGAGCGGAGAAGGGGGAAGAGAAGGAAGGGGCACACGACTGGTGTGGAGAGCAGGACTTGAAGCCATGTTTAGAGCACGCGCAGTAGAGCAGTGACGCAGGGGGTTGATATAGCCCCTCAGCATGCACAGTACAGTACGGCAGACAACGCGTGCTTATCTGCAGGGCAACGCCACCCTCTCAGAGCGCGCGCAGTAGACCAAAATAAACCACATGTGCCAATCGAGGTTGCACAAAACGAGGTGGCTATCAGAACTGATGTAAACTTGTACCTATCAGAGCCGGTGCATACATATGCCTATTGGGACTATGGAAAATAACATGTGCTTCTCCAAAATAAGAAAGACATGTTTATGAGAAATTATGCAAATCAACATGACTTGGCAACCAAAAAGAGCATAAAAGCAGAGGACTTCAGACCATGGATAACGCATCAGAGAGTGAGGAGTCACTTTGAGATGTCCAGCACCTACAGCCTTGGGAGAGAAAGACCGACACTATGCTTCTGTCCCTCTGACTCTGCCTTGCAGGGCTCCGACTGGCCAGCCCGGGTGCCTCCTGAACCTGGACCTGATCTGGATTCTTGGGGCTCGTGTTCATTACCCCCAGTTCTCTTGCATAATGTTATTACTGATTGTTTTTGAGTGATTATTATTGTTATTAGGCTAGTATGGATTTGGATTGAATCTGTATTAATAAAAGCTGAGTGAATAGCATAGTTGCCTGTGTTGACTCACTGTTACTCCTGGATACCAGCATCACCTGTAGGACTAGTAGTCATATAGGCAGCCCAGCACTTTTGCTTCTTAAGGCCCTTGGTGAGACGACTTGAGCGGGGGCCCAAGTCTGGTTTATAGGAAAGACTATATCACAAAACACATGCTCATAACAATGGGGTAGGGCCTTTGCAGGCCCATGTTGATTAAGGCAGCCCTGGGAAGGAAGGGAGCATCCCTGGTAAGGTGATTCTCTCTAGTTCACGCGATAGCTGAAGGGAATTGATAGCTTGAGGCTTTCTTTGGAGCACCTCTCCCAGCAGCTGAGTAATCAGGGCTTTATTCCTGAAGGGAGATGTGGGCAGTACATTACAGTGTTCATCACAATTTGAAATGACAAATGAGTTATACTAAGTTTATGTCGTAACCCAGTCTGTGTAGCAGATACTATTAGTTGCCTGGCCAAGACCTCTCTTCTCTTGGTGGCTTAATTTATTTGAAGCAGTGATGTGCCCAGGGCAGGTGAAATGACATGAATATCTAAACCAATTACAAGAATCCTATTCTCTGCTTCCTGGAGCCTCTACCTGCTTTCCCACCCTCTGTGGCAGCAGCAGCAAATAGTCTGATGATAATAAGATAATGAGACCTAAGGAACTGTCTGCTCCAGGAATGCTGAAAAATATTTTGTTTTCCTTGTTAAAAGGAACTGATGAAGCTGATACCCTCTCACCTCCTCCTAATTCTCTCTTCCTATTCTTACACATTATATTATACTTGTAGCCACAGATGTTATTTTGCAACCAAAAGGAAAAGGTCAACAGAATTGTTACAAGTTTGTTCCAACGTTCATGAGCCACTAAACTGTCTAAAGCCACAAAATCACTTCTGGGTTTCTTGCTCTTTAAGAAAAATAACCCCTAATTGTTTAAGTAGCTAGAATGGATGTTTTGTCACTGGCTGCAAAGCATACCCCAAATTGAGCCAAGAATCTTGTAAGATAGGATGATGACTCTATTGAAAATATGCAGTCAATACATGCATGCACGTGTGTCTGTGCACTCACCAAATTGTGTTGTGTTCTCAGTAAATTTGAAGACACCAAATACTGTATCTTCCTTCTGGGATTTCATACTGCATATTAGCATGAATTATAGGAATTAATTGCATTAAGATGTTCTGCCATAGATAGCTACTTCAATGAACAACAACAACAAAAATACCTACTAAAATTCTACCCACTAATAGGACTGGATTGGGAAACATTATTTAGTTTATGTTCTGATCCATATTTCGTTAATGTTTCCCCTATTTCTATGATTATTTTCTCTAGCAGTGTTCCTAGGAGCAACCAGTTTAAATTGGATTAGGCAAAAAACAATAAAACCTGATTGCCCCGGATTTCTCAAGCAAGCAAACTAGCTAGCTCTGAAATATTGACATATTGAACTGTGTTTTAGGATGTGGTCAAAGCCCGACAGAGAAACATGTGTGGCTCATTTGCAGATCACAGCTAACCTGCAAACTGGTTTCTGGTCACAACTAACATCCTGAGTCTCTCCACACTAGTTATTTTTACCTGCCTGCAATCGGCCCCCTTTTACCACTGTGTGGTCTCGCCTGTTGACAGCGCAGAAACAGAGGCATGAGGTGGAGGCATTCCGTTTTCCGTGCTAAAGAAGGAGGTTGTTCTCCATTTTGACACAGAAAGTAATGGTCATGGCCACTTTAACAAAAGTCCTGAGTTGGCATTTGCTCACATAATTTCAGAGCCTGGCATCTATATACACGATACCATCATCTGCAGAGAGGGAGTTTGGTACCCTCCCACCAAAGTCATTCTAGTGTGAAGGACTGGACACCAGTCTTGCTTCTCTCTTTGACCTGATTCAAAACTGGTCCATTTTCCTTGTAGTTACTTATTTAGTCATTCTTCTTTTGAAGGATGCCTCAGAAGATCCCACAGACATGTCAAACTAAAACTTTCTGAAATTGAACTTTTTGATTTCCTCTCCATCTTCCACATTTTGAAAGTAGCACTATCATTACCCAGAAACTTAATTCAAACCAGAAACCTAGAACTCATTATCCTTGCTGCCTCGGCATGTCTCTTGTCCTCGTATCCAATTTATTTTCATGCCCAGACTTCAGAAGACATATTAATTCATTCACACCATCTCTCTGCTGCCTCCATTTAGGCCAAGCATCATGATCTCTTGCCCAGACCTTTGCAAAGAGCTTTCCTGCTCCTACACTCTTGACTTTTATGATCTCTTTCCCACAGAAGATCCAGAATAATATTTTAAAAAGTGCATTATACCAAGTCACTTCCATGCCCACTGGGCACTCTCAATGGTTGAACACTGCATTAAGAATAAAATTCCAACTCCTTACTATGCCTTCAGGCCCCACAAGGTCTGGTCACTGTACCGTTTTCCAGTTTCAACATGTAGCACTTTTTGTTTTGCTGTATGGCCTGGAGCAGGGCAAACTATAGCCCATGGACCTACCCCCTCACTTGTTTTTGCAAATGCAGTTTCACTGGAGCACAGCTGCACTCATTCATTTATGTACATCTGTGGCTGCTTTAATGTTGTAATAGTGCAGTTGAGTGTTTCAACAGAGAACACGTACCCCCCAAAGCCCAGAATATTTACTGTCAGACCCTGTAGAGAAAATTTTGCTGATGATTCCTTTGAGTCTCACTTGCCTCCTTTCTCTCTTAGATCAAGATGAACAACTCCAGCCCTTGCACTTGCCTTCCTCTTTGCTTGGAGACAGTATCATGTTTCTTCACTAAACTTCTTCCATCTTCTCAATGACTCAGCTCAAACTTAAATAAACATTCATGACAGCCTTCCTTTATAACTAACGTAGGGCACCCATCTCCCCAGATACACTGCATTCTATCACATCCTGTTTCTGTATAACCCATTAAATTAAAAATTATTTTGCTTCTGTTTTTGATCATGGTCTAATTACCTCCACAAGACTCTAAGCTACAGGGGGTAGGTCCTGTGCCTATCTTCTTCAGTGCTGCTTCCCCCAAACTTAGAAAGTGACAGTACATAGTATGTGCTCAGCAAATATTTATTGATTTAATGAAATAACAAGTTGTGATCAATTTTCCTAAATGACTTCCCATCATTTAGCTTCACATCCAACATAAATTTCCCACAGAAAACAAAGGTGCTTTCTCTTCCTCCAAATTAGCCTACAGGATAATAATTATAAGATAATAATAAACATTTTTATTGAAGCTTCTAGATGTAGTCAAGTTGCTTCTTGTATTTCTTTGTGTACTTATTCAGCCCACAACTATTTATTGATAGCCATCTGTGGAAAACTTGTGGAAAGACAGTACAATAAGCTTGCCTATTGGGCAGAAGTGTAGCTGACATTATCTTAATATGACTAAGAGATTTCAAAAGTCAAAGATTTTAACTAAGGCTTTTCCAACTTAGCATCCCACTTTTGGCAGTCATGCAGGAACATGGCCTCAGTGACTCAGCAAGAACATTGCTGTTACCCTCGGGACTGGACCGTCAGCGTGGGTCGTGTGAGCACCAGCGGAACCTGCTCTGTGGAGCGAAGCCTGTACAGAGAGATGTGACCGAAGCACTCTGTAAGCAGGAATACAGTAACTGGGCTTTCTTCTGGTGCCTGTGAGTCTGGTCCGCAATGGAGAGAGAGGAGCAGTTTGGGGTGGAGGACCTTTTTTGGACCTCAGTGATACCGGGCTTGGATGTGGCTCTCCAGAGGAAGACTTTGGAAAGTGTGGTGGTCACGAGGTGTTTGTGGAGTTAGACAAAATGCCATCTGACAGCCAAGTGCATGGGAAAAAAGAGTAAAAGCACAACTTTTCTTCCTTGCATACATAACAAGTTCCCTATCTACCCCTGCAAATCATTTAATCATTTCTCTTCGGCCACAGGATCTTACCTTACTTATCTTTGTAGCTCTCAAAGTGCCCAACTCAGAGAATTTCACACAATATTCTCTTAATTCAGTACTTATTGAACTGAATGGCAAGTACACTTTGAGAGAAGGGGTTTTCCCTATGACTTCGTCTGCAGTAAATGCACCAAAACCACTGCATTTTTTGTTTTGCTTTGTTTTGTTTTGTTTTGTTTTGTTTTGTTTTACTAGACTAGGGTTAGTGTTCCATGCTTCTAAACCCACAGCCGGATAATATAATCAGCTTCTGAAACTTTGTGTTCACTGTATGTATGGATAAATTCTCAATTGCAGCATTGAACAGGCTTTTGGTATTACAAGATAAAGATGTTTGATAACTGCCATCTTGTTTGGAAATGGCAAATGATGGGTTTCAGGATGATTAGCAAGGTGTAATCTCATTAAACTGCCCTTGAAGTCAGTTTTACTGAGACATAGGATGGATTTCCTGTGGGAAACCATTACTGTGCCCCTAACCTTCCTTCTCCCAACACTGAGTCTTAACTGGCATCATTTCCAAGGAAGCTCAGCAGGGTTAGCAAATGATGATAATAAGAATGATAATTTTTAAAGGACATACATTTCCAGACAAGAAGGAGAAAGAGCATGTGGGTTACAGATACAGTTGATATTTGTTTAGTTTTATTGAGGTGCTCTATGTACATTAGTGCAAGCCCTTCAAATTCAGCCTGTTTTCACTATGGAAAGAATTACATTTTAAAAAAGGCTCTTTTGCTTACTTGTACTTTTATACTTGAGAGCCTCCCCTTGCTAAATTATTCTAGTAAATATTCATGCATATTGTGTCTATTTGTCTGCATCTTTCTTATATCAATGAGGAAGACTTGGTATTCAAAATATCAAAACTAATTAGGAGCAATGAATGATGTATACAAAAACTCAATGTTGCCCTGTTATTAATAAGCAAAACCGTTTGGGTGGAAGAGATGACAGCACAGGAATTTCACTTGGCCCAGGAATCCAGGGTCTCATTTGATGCCAAAGCGCTGCCAGACTGAAGCGCCTAAAACCATCCAGGCAAAATAAAAGCTAATAAATCATTTTGAGCACCGCGGCCCAGGAACTGCACAGCTGTTGCAGGAACTGCCATTTATTTGAATAACATTGAATTAATTATGTCCAAAAGAAAAATGGAAAAACAGTTTCAGTGAGGTAAGGAAAAGCAGATATATTTTTAAAAATTAGAAAAATAGTATAGTTAGCTCAACCAAGCTGTCACGTGGTTGAGAAGAAATCGACGCTGTTGCTCCCTCACAGATGAACCAAACTCACAGTTCACAAAACCCGTGAGGCCAAGGTCCAGCTTATTCACTGACTCTGTCGGTATAAGAAAAAAAATGGATTTGTAGGAAAAGACAAATGTTACAGAAGTTGTATATAAAGGCCTTTAAACTGTATTATGTAAACTTCTTAGAGTAGAGGCTATTTCCTCTACATTTGTGTGATTATTCATAACACCTAAAACAGTTCCAATGAACATAGGAGGGGTTCAGGGTTTATTTACTAACAGAATGGCATAGTGTTAAACTGGTAAACCCAGACAGTCCTAAATTAAACAGTGACTTACCCACATTATACACTTAAATATTGTGAAGAATTTCATTATGTCATACTGTTAAATTTTTATCTATCCTGAAATTAAATTATGATAAGTTTGTGGAAGTTCTTGATGAACAATAAGCAGATTTATAAGAGACTAGTTTTTGAATTATTTATTTTATCAGTCTAGTATATGTTCACCACTTATTCAGAGCATCAAGGCAAGTTAAAGGGATGTTATGTTCTTAAAGATGCACATTTCAAAGCAGCTTCCTTTTTTTAATTGAAAGGTATTTTTTAAAAGATTTTATTTATTTATTTTTAGAGAGAGGAGAAGGGAGGGAGAAAGAGGGAGAGAAATTCAATGTGTGGTTGCCTCTCATGTGCCCCATACTGGGGACCTGGCCTGCAACCCATGCATGTGCTCTGACTGGGAATTGAACCAGTGACTCTTGAACCTCAGGCTAGCACTCAATCCATGAAGCCACACCAGTCAGGGTGAAAGGTATTTTATTTTTAACTTTACATTTAACTGTTTTGCCTTGTTTTCACTTAGATAATTTATTATCCATCCGTTTTTATCAACTTTTTATTTTAGAACACTTTTAGATGTATAGATTTACGACAAAGATAGCACCAAGAGTTCCTATATGCCTCAAACCCATTTTTCCCTATTAACATCCTACATTATGTTGGTCACAATTAATGGGTGATAGCTGGTATATATTTCTTCATCGCTTTAATTCTAACCTATCAGTGTCTTTTTTTTAAATAGTATTCTTTTTTAAGATTTTTATTTATTTACTGAAAGGGAAAGAGAGGAGAGGAACATTAATATGCCCTTTCATGTGCCCCTGACAGGTGACTTGGCCCAAAAACCAGGCATGTGCCCTGACTGGGAATCAAACCAGTAACCATTTAGTTTACAGGCTGGCACTCAATCCACTGAGCCACATTGGCCAGGGCAAACCTAACAGTGTCTTTATACATAGAATAATTTTTGTAGACTACATATATTTGGGTATTGTTTTTTAATCTACCCTGACAGCATCTGTCTTTTAATTAGTGCATTGTAATTTGTTTATTTATTAATGATAGCCATTCTGACAGGTGTGAGGTGATATCTCATTGTGGTTTTAATTTGCATCTCTCGGATGATTAGTGACACTGAACATCTTTTCATATATCTACTGGCCATCGGTATATCCTCTTTGGAGAAGTGTCTATTCAGGTCCTTTGCCCATTTTTAATCAAATTGTTTGCTGTTTTGGTGTTGAGTTTTATAAATTCTTTATAAATTTTGAATATTAACCCTTTATCAGATGTATCCTTGGCAAATATATTCTCCTAATCTGTTGGTTTTCTTTTCATTTTGTTGCTAGTTTCCTTTGCTATGCAAAAGCTTTTTAGTTTGATGCATTTCCACTTGTTTATTTTTTTCTTTTGTTACCCTTGCCCAAGGCTATATATTGGAAAAAATATTACTATGAGAAATGTCTGAGATTTTATTGCCTATATTTTCTTCTATGATTTTTATGGTTTTGAGTCTAACATTTAAGTCTTTAATCCATTCTGAACTTATTCTGTGTATGGTATAAGGTGATCTAGTTTCACTTTTTTGCACATATCTTTCCAATTTTCCCAACACCATTTATTAAACAGACTGTCTTTACCCCATTATATGTTCTCACTTCTGTTGACAAATATATTTTTTATCTATTTTTTTAAGATGTTATCTATTTATTTTTAGAGAGAGGAGAAGGGAGGGAGAAACAGCAATGTATGGTTGCCTCTCACATGGCCCTCACTGGGGACCTGGACTGCAACCCAGGCATGTGCCCTGTCTGGGAATCGAATGGGAACCCTTTGGCTCCCAGCCCACATTCAATCCAGTGAGCTACACCAGCCAGGGCTGTTGACAAATATTAATTGGCATAAGACATGCATTTATTTCTGGGCTTTCTATTTTGTTCCATTGATCTCTGATTTTATGCCAGTACCATGCTGTTTTGATTACTATGGCCTTGTAGTGTAGTTTGATATCAAGTAGCATGATTCCTCCATCTTTGAAGTTCTTTTTCAAGATTTATGTGGCTATTCGAAGTCTTTTGTGGTTCCATATAAATTTTGGGAATATTTGTTCCAGTTCTGTGAAATACACCATTGGTATCTTAATAGGAATTGCATGAATTTATAGATTGCTTTGGGTAATATGGACATTTTAATGAAGTTAATTATTTCTATCCATGAACATGGTGTGTGTTTTCACTTAATCATATCTTCTTCAATTTCTTTCTTTAGTGTCTTATAATTTTCCAAGTACAGGTCTTTTACATCCTTGGTTAGACTTAGTCTTAGGTGTTTTATTCTTTTTGAAACAATTTTGAATGGGATTGTTTTTTAGTTTCCCTTTCTGATAGTTAATTATTGATGTAAAAAATGCAACTGACTTCTGAATATTAATTTTGTATCCTGCTGCCTTATCAAATTCATTTATCAGTTCTAGTAGTTTTGGGGGCAGTCTTTAGGACTCTCTATATACAGTATCATGCTGTCTGCAAATAATGACAATTTTACTTCTTATTTTCCAATTTGCATGCCTTTTATTTCTTTTTCTTTTTTTATTGCTATGGCTAGAACTTCCACTGCTACATTGATTAAGAGTGGTGAAAACCGTCATACCTGTCTTGTTCCTGATCTTAAGGGAAACATTTTTAGTTTTTCCCATTGAGTATGATATTGGCTGTGGGTTTGTCATATATGGCCTTTATTATGCTGAGGTATGTTTCCTTTATTCCTGTTTTGCTGAAAGTTTTTATCATATACAGGTGCTAGATTTTATCAAATGCCTTGTCTACATTTATTGATCTAAGAATGTTTTTTATTCTTCACTTTTTAATGTGGTATATCATGTTTATTGATTTGCAGATATTGTACCAACCTTGTATCCTTGGAATAAATTATACTTGATAATGGTATATGATCTTTTGAATGCATTGCTGTATACTATTTGCTAATATTTTGTTGAGGATTTTAGCATCTATGTTCCTCAGTGATATTAGCCTATAATTTTCTTTCTTTGTAGTGTCTTTGTCTGCTTTTGGAATTTGGATAATGCTGGCCTTGTAAAATGAGCTTGTGAGTGCTTATTCCTCTTGAATTTTTTGGAATAATTTGAGATGGATAGTTAATAGTTTTTCTTTGAATATTTGGTAAAGTTTACCTGGAAAGCCATCCAGTCTAGGACTTTTGTTTTTAGGGAGTTTATTACTGCTTCAATATCATTAGTTGTAACTGGTCTTTTCAGATATTTGATTGTTCCTGATTCAGTTTTGGAAGATTGTATATTTCTAGGAACTCATACATTTTGTCCAGATTGTCTAATTTGTTGGCATATAGTTGTAATATTTTTTATAATCATTTGTATTTCTTTGGTGTCAGTCATTACTTCTCCTCTCTCATTTCTGATTTTTTAAAAAATTTGTATCCTCTCTCTATGTGAGTACTTTTTTTTTCTTAACCTGGTAAAAGATTTGTCAAGCTTGTTTATCTTTTTAAAGAACCAACTCAGTTTCATTGATTATTTGTATTATAATTTTTAGATTTTACTTTGTTTATTTGTGCTCTGATCTGTATTATCTCCTTCCTTCTACTCACTTTGGGTTTTGTTTGTTGTTCTTTTTCTTGTTACTTTAAGTATAAAGTTAGATTGTTTATTTGAGGCCTTTGGTTTTTTTTTTTGAGATTGGTCTGTAATGATATAAATTTCCCTCTCGGGGCTACTTTTGCCATATCCCATAGGTTTTGGGTGTTTGTGTTCTTATTTTCATTTGTGTTATCTTTTGATTTCTTCCTCAACCTCATTTCTAACCCATTCATTTTTTTAGTAACATGTTATACAGCCTTTATGTCTTTGTGTGTTTTTCAGTTTTTTTCCTGTAATTGATTTCGAGTTTCCAGTTTGGGGATTTTCTATTAGCTATCTTCAGCACACTGATCCTTTCTTCAGGCATGTCAAGAATTTTCATCTCTGTGTTTGTATTACCCATCTGTTCTATCATGTTGTCTACGTTTCCCCTTAAAGTTCTTAACATGTTCATCATCATTATTGTATAAGTTTCTGTCTGCTAATTACAACATTTGTGTCATATTTGAGTCTGGTTCTAGTGATTTGTCTTCTCAGATTTTTTTTTTTTACTTTATCATGCCTCTTGAAAGTCAGGTATTTTGTTTTGGGAAATAGAAACTCAACTGAATAAGCCACCAGTGTGAGCATTTATGTTAATCTGGCTAGAAGTTGGGTTTTGTTTATTGTTTGCTGTCGTTATCCGTGACAGAAGCTTCAAATTTCTCTAGTTTCATTTTTTTCACCTCACATCTTGACTCCAGACTTCCATAAGTACTCCTCTTATGATGGAGTCTTCTTCTTATTGGTCTCACAGTTGTAATCCCCTGATATTATCTTGGAACCTTGTGGTGGTAAGGTGGTGGTGGGGGCTTGGGTCATTCTGTAGCTTTCCAATTACATCTCAGCCTTTTAGTGGGCTTGTGTTTCTGGCCTATGACTTTTATAAATGATTCTTCTGTGTAGTTTCCCTCCAACCCCCTTCACTGAGGCAGGAGGGCTAGACAGAGCTGGAATGAGAGGCATGCGTTTCTGCCACAGCTCTGGGACAAGGCTCTAATAAAGTCTTTCCCCATGAAAAGCAGGCCTTGGCTATGAGGGAGGCTTCAGACATGCATTTCACAATAATTACTGCTCCTCCCCATCTGCTAGAATCAAAAAGTCTATCTTTCTCTTATTTTTCACAATGAGAACTTGGGTTTTTTGGAGGTAAAGTGCATAAAGTGCAGGTGTCCCCTAAAACTTACTACCGTATTTTTCGGACTATAAGATGCACGGGGCCATAAGATGCAGGTAAGTTTTAGAGGAGGGAAATAGAAAAAAATTTTGAAGCAAAAAATGTGGTAAAATATTCAATAACATAAATAACATACTATTTCACCAATGTAAATGTAAACAGCCAGGTAAGCTACATTTGGACTATAAGACGCACCCCCAATTTCTTCTCAAATTTGGGTCGGTAAAAGTGAGTCTTATAGTCTGAAAAATATGGTAAACTAAAACTTACTCACTTTTACTCTAGTCCATAGTCAGCCTTCAGCAATTCGTTAAAATGACCATGAAGTATTTCTATGAGTTTATGCCTTCAGCGCTCTCTGCTCTAGGAGCAAATCCACTGTGATGCTGGATCTACGTCTCCAGGTTTCAGGCAGTATTTTGCACTGCAGACTCAATTCTCTGATGGTCCAAGAAAAGGTGTTCATTTTCAATTTGTCCAACTTTTTCTTTGAGTTTGGAGTGATGACCTCTAAGCTTTTTAAATGTTGTAGATGAAGCCTGCATTTAACTTTTATCAGCTGTCTTTTGCATACGAAATTTTATACTTAAATATTAAAAATGGTTGTGCTTTTTCTTCTGTAAAACATCAACTGCCATTGATTTATATTTTATTACCAGCAATAAAAAGGCCACAGAATGATTTTTATCTCCTGCTGCATGTTTTACATCTCTGGTGCTTCCTTTTATTCTACTGAAAATAAATAAATAAATAAACATAAATTACCTCAAATAGCCTTTTTAAATGTATGTATAGGTTGTTTCTTTATGTTACATTTTTTACCCTTTTATTGTGAATTGCATATACAAGAGGGTGTACAAAACACATGTACAATTTATAAAATGTTTATAAAATCATTACACATGTAGCCACTTCCACTAAGAAATAAAATATTGCTAGTTAAAACTGTCCAGTGTAATGCTAAATGGTAACAGAAAGCATACTTCACTTTGATTCTAACCTTATTGGGATAACCTCTAGCATTTCTCCATTTAATGAAATGATTAAGTACCATAGTATTATACTTTTTATCATGTTAAGGAAATATCTCAATTACTATTTTATTAAGTATTTTTATCAGGAATGAATATATGGTTTTTTTCAAGATCTTTCAACATGTATGGAAACATTCAAGTGATTTTTTCCTTTGAATCCGTATTATTCCATATTTTTATGGTGAATTAGATGAACAAATTTCCTAATATTAAAGGATCCTTGTATTTTGGGGGATAAATCATACTTGGTCACGATGTCTTTTTTTAATGTGCTAGTAAATTCAATTAGTTGTATCCTTTAAAGCATAATGAAGGTAAAATGAGTGTATATGAATCCAATATGACTGCTCTCTTTAAAATAAGAGATGAGGACACAGATATACACATAAGGGAGGCCATGTAAAGACACCAGGAGAAGACAGACATCTATTGTATAATCTAAAGAGAGGCTTTAGAGGAAATCAAATGTGCCAATGATATAAACTTCTCTTGTGTAAACCACCCGGTCTGTAATACTTAGTTATGGCAGCCCTGGCTAACTAATATTGATACAATACATAACAGTGTTTATTTCAGTGCTTATAAAAGAGGTCAGAAAAAATCACTATGGTGTGTGTAAGGCACAAGATTCTGAAGGCAAAGATTTCAGGCAACTGTTAACAGAAATTGGGGTGCATAGAGTTTACTGCGAAGTGGATCTGCCTGGGTCATCTGATGGGCTAAGAGTTGCTTATTGCTGATTCGCTGATTATTCTCTTTCAATTCTTCAAAGAAGTGTTTTTCAACAGATTTTTTTTT